>JAUMHH010165667.1:0-16917 GCA_032359455.1 Chlamys rubida | reverse complement strand
TCATCAGTCACCGAGTCTGCAGGGTATCCTCATCAGTCACCGAGTCTGCAGGGTATCCTCATCAGTCACCGAGTCTGTAGGGTATCCTCATCAGTCACCGCGTCTGCGGGGTATCCTCATCAGTCACCGAGTCTGCAGGGTATCCTCATCAGTCACCGAGTCCGCGGGGTATCCTCATCAGTCACCGCGTCTGCAGGGTATCCTCATCAGTCACTGAGTCTGCAGGGTATCCTTATCAGTCACTGAGTCTGCAGGGTATCCTTATCAGTCACTGAGTCTGCAGGGTATCCTCATCAGTCACTTAGAACGACACGAAGTGGGGTACAACATGTCCATTCATTGGTATTGATAGAACATCGTTGTTTACCTAAAGGTTATCGTTTCAGCTTATTTGCAGAAAGCTGCCGTTCCTTAAGATATCCATTTCGAACATAGTCATTGCTGTAGTTTTATTTCTGCTCATTGATAGAGCATTATGATTTCTGCTAACATCATCCATCTCTAAGGTTGATTGATGGATCATTGCCATTTCTGTTGAGGTCTCCGTTCTATTCAATGGGTAAAAGCATTGTGATTTATGTTGAGGTGATCACAACAGATAGATCATTGATGAACTTATCATTACTATAACTGTTGTAGGAACATTACCACCTTTAAGTGGGTCGGCTACACAAACCGTCTTGTGGAAGTGCAGACTAGCATTTACATCGATTAACACCATAATTTGATCTTAGCATCATCAGTCATCGGCAGGTCGAGTGGCTCGATTATACAAAATAGTGCAAAAACTGTTTGGATGTTTGATATTAAAATAGTGTAAAATATGGTCTTTGAAAATAGCTTTAGTTCTTGTTCAGTAATCCACACGATATAATGACACATGCAAACTAATGCATTGTGTGAATTCAAGCTTTTAACAGGGAACTTTCAGTGTACCATGATCAATATATAGATTTTGCTGTGCAATGTTCAATCTGAATTCAAGCTTAAAGTGTGTAGATTTCAGTATTCCATGGTCAACCATGCTCAACCTGAATTCTAGCTTCAAATACATCGATCATATGTGTCACATTCAACATGGATTCCAGTTTCAACTATATGTATTTCACTATTCCATGTTAAATCTTAATTTTAGCTTCAAATATGTAGATTTCAATGTGTCATGGTCAATTTGAATTCTAGCTTCCAATGGTTTGATTTCAGCAACCCTGGTCAAAGATATATAGTTTTGGTGACATATATGTTCTTCCCTATTTCAGAGGAACAATAATGAGAGTGATATGGGGATCATGTTTTATTCGTGTTATGTAGTTCGTGGTCTATGCATCAAACTTCACTTCACATTGTGCCATGTTTAATCTGAATTCTAGCTTCAAGCCTGTAGATTTCAGTGTGATGATTAACCTAAATTCTAGCTCCATTCCTATTGATTTCAGTGGCCATAGTCAAATATTTAAAGTTTTCGTGACAGACATTCTTTACTCTTTTTTAAAGGAACGATAACGAGAGTGCTATGAGGGTCATGTTTTATTTATATTACGTAGTTTGTGTCTCACGGCTACCATTACTATTCCCCCGTTATGACCTGTCCTGTTTGTGCCTCATGGCTACCATTACTATTCCCCCGTTATGACCTGTCCTGTTTGTGCGTGATGACTCCAGCATACATCTATAATATAGTGTTCCCAGTGTACATCAAACTGTACAAGTCCTTATTATACCATTCTGGCTCCACCGAGTCATGTAGCTAATATACTAATGGCCGTCCGACCCGTCCTCGGAGAGCCCATCTCTCTTCCCTCCACATTTCAAAGGATTTATCCCAAACAGCTCTATCGGAAGTCGCGTCTGTGTCTTTCGGAAGTCCTGAATCTGCCATTGTATATTGCGTATAACCATCGATCGTTCTGTCCAAAATGGTTTTATGAGGCCTGGCTGTCATAGTGTTCTGGTCCTAAATCCACTACTATATATAATGTAACATGTGTTACTCAAACTCCGTAACTAGAAATAAAATATATTCTGCGTTTTACCCCTTTTTAAGGCAAAGCACAAGTTAATTAAAAAGAATCTGAAACACCGTGATGTCTGTATATTTACATTAATAACCAAACAAATGTCTGGGTATATTATATTTCCATTTTTAAATTGAAATTCGTGATTGGTCAAAATGTCTTTCTATTTGTTTCAGTGCATTAAATGTGCTGACATTTTCTTGTTGATATTTTTATAAAACCGGTATGTCTGTGTACGCTTATTCTATGGTGTTTGGGTTAACAGCAATTTGTGTGTTGCTCTGTATTGTTTTGTGAACAGACACTGTTGTTTGTTAAGTGATCGTCTTTTGCAAGGTGACTGTTTTATGAAGTATTGCTATGTTCAGATACATGCATGATGTGAAAAAGTAGAAATATTCGTCATCCGACAATTGAGATATATTGACTCCAAATTGTGATGTATGCATTATAAAAAGACTGTAAGGACTTTCACAGGTGTTACATACATAAGCTGGGTTGACTATTCTCAGCCTCACGTTTGTCTAACTACTGGCCGTACCTGTGTATGGGCTATTGACTATATTACGATACCTGATACCCTAAATGGAAGAACAGCCATTAGCAGCTGTGACTCACTTACATTGGGTATAACATAGTACACCTGCTCATAACAAAACAAACAAATCATATAACGACATAAATCTTATCTGGGTTTGAAAAATTACAATAAATCATTAACCGAACGTTGTTTGCTAAATAGTCAACACAATAATGGGCCTACAGCGTGTTGCTCTGCTGTAAGGCCTTTCGATCAGGGTAGGTAATCATTGACAGAAAGTTAATGGTCTATAGGACGCTTGGTATTTATGTGTACAGCGGTTTTATAAAATGATCAATATTTAAACACATTATCTTGAGGTCACTTGAAACAAAGTTCCATGCACCTGTTTCGTTCGAATCTTATCCGGTTTAGTGCGTCGTTCGTTTTGTAAGCGATTCATATTTTTATCACCTAAGAGCAACTGATTTCAATAAACTTTGCTGGCATTATCCATGACCAATTCACCTTCTAACAAAAACTTCTTAGATTCAAATGCTCTTCTTTGAAGGGAGGTCATACGATGTGGCATAAACATTGTAACTTTGTTTACCTAGAGCCAATCATACCAAAGGTATAAGGAATAGCAAAAAGGGATTACAAATTAGATAGATGAAAATGTTAGGGAAATTTAAAAATACGAATGGCGTAAATTCCATCTACTTGAATTTTGAAACTATTGATAAGCAAGGAGAAGCTATATTGTTGACATACCAAGTGGTTGACCCCCTAGGGATTGAGGTCGTGGTCTAAAACGAGGGAATGCGAGTAAACCATAACGTTACCAGTATTCACGTATACCTAGGACTTGATACATTTGCACTTTATTGGTATGATGCAATCTGGGTTAATGACATTCAATGTGCAGCCTGCCAGCAGTGGCAAATCCTAAGAGCAGTGTGTATGGTTTCTAAATACAGAAAACGAGTTTATTTTAAAGATAATTTCAAGGCTGAGATTTTTTTCTAAAGTTCAGAAAATCTCCCTGGATCAACCACCCCGTAGGGTGAAGGTCTATGAACTATGTGAAAATAAATTACCATGGTCCACAGACAGCCTTGCAATAATCATGTGTGTTAACATATTTGAACAACTTATAATAAATGAGACCATGAGTATTGAGATGATTTATGTAGCTTTCAGGTTGAAATTTCAATCCAATTGATGCAGATAAATGACGTCAACACACCTTGTTTGCCATATTAGTCAGATTGCCCTGATTCCTCAATACTGATATTCCGTCTTTGCGTATTGCAGAGTTATCTCCTCTTGTGAGCAGGTATTGATAGTTACGTCATTGGTTTGTGTGAGAAAATTACATTGTTTTCTCAAAAATTGATGACGTTACTCACAAACCAATGACGTAACAGTCAATTACTGCTCAAAAGAGAAGATAACTCTGCAATATGCAAAGACGGAATAGATTTGTATGACTGCGATGAAGGGTTATCACAGTTGATAAAAAAATGACCTTGAGCTTAACATTCGATCAAATACATTTTCAAACCTACAATACACTCTACCAGGTGACGAACGGTGCTCCTTTTTCGGGTTTAGCCTATACATACTCAACACTTATACCACAAGTATTTTTCAATAACGAGTTGTTTTTTTTTTGCTGTGAACATAAAGTAAATATAACAGTTTTGAAAATTGTAAATGACATTAATTCGAAGAAATTAAAAAACACTTGGACGTTGGTCAACGTCTCAGTTGACCTTTTGTGATCTTCGTTTGGTCGTCGTGCTGCCGTAAAGAGGCACACTTTTTACTTATTTCCAAAAACACTGAACCGATTTTAATGAATTTTTGTTATAACATATAATGTTAATTATATGGATCTGACCCCCCGGGACCTGAGGGCGGGGCCAAAAGGTTGGTTGGTTGGTTATACAAAGTTTAACGTTCAATCAGCAGCTATTTTCATTTAAGGACAAATTGGGTCAGATTAGCTAAGAATTCAATAATCTTCTCCTTCAGACCTAGATATACTGAATCAGCTGCTCTTTATAGATGGAAAGGTCTTTTAGGTGCTTTATCACGATTGCGAATTTCTTGACCCGTGTCACCGATTCCTTTATTGGAATAGCGGGTTTTTTTCTCTACATTTTGGTATTTTATTATTATTTCCTTTTTTACTGACAATTACCAGGTTCCTAGCAGAGTATGATATATGTTGATCACACCCCAACATCATTTTGTCGAAAAGGTTTTTTTGTTTAGATGTATTCTCTTATATTTAAACAAAGTTATCCATGCAAATCTTTCCTTTGTTCATAGTTTGCTCTAGATTTATCGTTTTAGAGTTTGTTTTGTTGTTTTGTTGACACTTCGGTGCTGTCTGTGTTATTTTTCACATCACAACAAATAAAACAATTGCAGTGTAACTCCTATTACAGTTAATGCCCATGGGTATATTGTTACCAGCTGTGTATACTCTTTGTCCTGTTTGAACGCCTTTATCGCGACCAGACTCAACCCTAATAGAGGGCGGCTACATACACTATTATCACGTAACGTGTAAATAAATACAAGCCAGTGATAATCCATACATCACACCTGTTACCTGTAATGGTGGTACATTACAATACCACGACTGTGTATACCTACGTGATAATCTGTCTACGTTTGTGCGTACAATAGCGTATTACAGGGACTATTACACGTGCTTTCGCGTCTGTCTTTGTGTTTACCGCGACGCTTGATGTCGCCATCCTTTCGGATATTAAAATGGCATCACCTGTTGTGCTGTGTGACTCACACGGTCGTAAAGCAGCCATATGTTCCAAGTTTATGTTTTAAAAAAGCAATGAAATGCTTAAAAATAATTCATATCGGTGACATATAATTTTACAGAGTTGATCATTATAAATGTCACACGTGGTACCGGGCCTGGCTGTTTCTTCTGTATGTTAAAAAGCTTCGTCGGTATAGTACGTGGCCTGGCGATTTGTTATGTAATAAAGACGCTACGTCACTGAGGTAGGGACCTCGTCGGTATAGTACGTGGCCTGGCCATTTGTTATGTAATAAAGAAGCTACGTCACTGAGGTAGGGACCTCGTCAGTAGAGTACGTGGCCTGGCGATTTGTTATGTAATAAAGACGCTTCGTCACTGAGGTAGGGACCTCGTCGGTATAGTACGTGGCCTGGCGATTTGTTATGTAATAAAGAAGCTTTGTCACTGAGGTAGGGACCTCGTCGGTATCGTACGTGGCCTGGCGATTTGTTATGTAATAAAGAAGCTTCGTCACTGAGGTAGGGACCTCGTCGGTATAGTACGTGGCCTGGCGATTTGTTATGTAATAAAGACGCTTCGTCACTGAGGTAAGGACCTCGTCGGTATAGAAAGTGGCCTGGCGATTTTTGTAGATAGATGTGGTAACGGCATCGTTAATGTAAAAAGCAGACATATGATTGCGTTACATGGCCTCGTGGATTAGCAGACTTATGATTGCGTTCCATGGCCTCGTGGATTAGTATTGTGTTTGACAGTTTCCCGTAATTACTATTGTATTCCCTACTATTGTGTTCCGTCATTTGAAATTTATTTTTTGACTTTTAGTCACATGCACTGAATTGGTTTTCCTTATCGATCAGTATCCATTTAATTTCCAGTGAAATTCACACAGTGCCCGCATAACGTTTCGTGTCAGCTAATTGATTAAATTTCCTTTCAGGCACGTCTCGTTTTGTAAAATCGAGATCTTCTGTCACTTCTCGTTAACGTCCTACACTTGAAATATCTGCACACCGTTGGTATATAGCGGTCTGGACCCACACTCTACAACGCTTCTGGTATCCCAGTTTAAGAATCCCTGTCCCGCTACAGACGAAACTTTGTAGTCTTTTGAAAACGGAGTAACGTCCCCTTAATTTTGTTCTGAGTAGCAGTATGTCAGACGCCTTAACCAAAAGCCCTCTACCACTGGGTCGTGGGTGTTCGAGGCCTTCGTTGGGCAGTCGCCAGGTACTGGCCGTAGGTCGGTGGTTTTTCTCCGGGAACTAGGGGTTTCCTCCACCACTAAAACCTGGCATGTCCTTAAATGACCATAGCTGTTTATAGGACGTAAAACACAAACAAACCAAACTTAATGTTCTTGGTATAACTATAGCGCAATTTGGCCAGTGAACATATACTACAGTTGACCACAAGTGGCTCATTAGAGCAAACGTTTAATCGTAAGATTTCCAGAGGTCGAGTCATGGTCTAGGCCTGCGGATTTCCTTTTTTTCGTTGAACGTTGTAGTTGATCATATTTTGTTTCTTTCATCTTTTTGATAGTTTGATGAATGTCCCGCAAGGTATAGTTTTCTGTTCAGAAATGATATAAAAAAAACTATAGTCATGCTGGAAAACAGTTTCAAATGCATTATTGCAGCTTGCGGCAGTGGAACAGAAACTTTCCAAACGTTGGTTGATTCTGTCGATAACGCTAAACGGTCATCTGCCATAATGTGAAATCATAATAAAATTAAGAAGTATTGAGCTAGAAAGACGAAATGTGCAAACATAATTATATTCAAAATTATCACATCGTATTCAAGAATATAATTAAAAATGATTAAAATTGTTTTCAGTGTTGGTCATATCCTAACTTGCCCGAAGATCAATGGACGCTACTTACGACCCATGTTGACAATTTCATAGTAGTTGGTGGAGTGCATAGATAGGATTACAGTAAAATAATCAAAAACATGTACCAACACACACAATGTACCAACACACACAATGTACCAACACACACAATGTACCAACACACACAATGCTACAACGTTTTTGTGTTCTGTGTGATGTATCTCGTTTATTCAATTGATGCATGTAAATAACCTTCAGTAAGTTTTGAAGGATTTGTAAAAATAAACTAATCACGACCAAACCGCGCAGCTGATCCCCAGAGAGGAAATGTCATTAAATTCTACAGTTCAGGGGATTAAAGAAAGAGCAAATTAATCATCAGGAGTATTAACAAAGGACGTGATAATCTTAATCTTGATGAGTTATATATTTTGTTAATGCAAGCCGTTGAATAAAAAAAGTATCTTAATTAATTGTCTATGGTTATTTAATCATTATACATATTAGTTTTGATCCTGTATGGATTACTAGAAGAATGTATATATTTATGCAGTTCCCAGGGCTCTTCCCTGGCTTCAGGTGATTTCATTTAGTTAATCTACAGACACATCCGTCACGTACGACACATTGCACCTGCGTGTGTCTATATATAGAAAACTGTTGTGTATATCCTGTAAATAAACAGAACTGACAAGGCCAGAGGGCAATCTTGCAGCCAACTGGTACATCTTCTATTATTTGAATGTATGACATTTAAATAACAATATCCCTGTTGACGATATCCTCTGGGAGATGCATCATTCAGGATCTAGGCTTCTCCGTTGTAGATTTCATGTCATATACTGTACACTCCCCCTAACGGAGATATCCTAGGAGGAGGATATGCAATATATATATATCATCCACTGTGTAGATTGTCCCGCTGTAGATATCCTGTGCCAAGTAAATATAATATCTGCAAATAATCCCCTGCAATTACGACTAAGTCGCTTATCATTTTGTTCAAAGTTTACATCATTTTGTCATATGATACGAGTCTTCATGTACGCTGTCATTATCCAAACTTACATAACAAGTTTATGGCCAACAAGAGAAATGTACAATGGTAAACCTAAAGTCTGTTGATCATATGTTGTCTATGTACGCAAACGTACATTGAGCATGTTAATGATGATTACGAACACGGACTTTGTACTATTCCAAACTTAAACTTACCTGGATTGAAGAGTCTGTCTGTAAGCTTATACTCATTCAATGGTTTGGCGTTTGTCGTTCTAACTTCATCTCATCTGGCCAACATTGGCCATTAAATACTGTTATCTGTCTCCGTCCGACGCTACGCTTGACTGTAACGTTTTATTGATCATCTTTTCTAGAACCACTCGACTGATTTAAACCAAACATCGTAGAAAATATATCTAGATTATATTGTTTCAATTTTTCCGGAAACAATGGGCTGGCCATTTATGGGACTGAGTGGTGACAGGCAGTGTTATTCAGAGAAATCTAACGAAGCTGGAGTCTGATGGGGTTTTTATGTTCTATAAAATTGGGAAACACAATTCGTTCCTAAACGAGTCACTAAGGGTAATTCAGCATTGCGATGCGTTTTTCCCGCATAAGGGACAACAGAACGGTTGAAACAGGGCAAAGTAGAGAAATAATAACAACCTAATGTGGAGGGTGCTTGGTATATGGCTCTCAAAGATTACAATCAATAAACTAAGCCTAAAGGGAAGCTTTCGATAGCAGTTGCCAATATTCAAATGTCAGACCAGTATATCAGAAAGTATTGACTTTCACCAAATAGATGTACATTGGAGTATTGACTTTCACCATATAGATGTACATTGGAGTATTGACTTTCACCACCTAGATGTACATTGGAGTATTGACTTTCACCATATAGATGTACATTGGAGTATTGACTTTCACCACATAGATGTACATTGGAGTATTGACTTTCACCACATAGATGTACATTGGAGTATTGACTTTCACCATATAGATGTACATTGGAGTATTGACTTTCACCATATAGATGTACATTGAGTTGATGAGTATTGATGGCACTGAAAATAACACTCCTCAAAAACAATTCAACATCATAATGTCAAATTGCAAGTATAATATTAGCCACTTTCTTATTTCTTATGCAGTTGTGACAACTGCGTAAGAAATAAGAAAGTGGCTAATATATTTGCCAAGGCAATTAACTCAAAAGGTATTAATACAATGTATCTCCATATACATTTGGATATTGAAGGCAATTAACTCAAAAGTTATTGACATTTTCTATATACATTTGGATATTGAAGGCAATTTACTCAAAAGTATTGACATTTTCTATATACATTTGGATATTGAAGGCAATTTACTCAAAAGTTATTGACATTTTCTATATACATTTGGATATTGAAGGCAATTTACTCCAAAAGTTATTGGCATTTTCTATATACATTTGGATATTGAAGGCAATTTACTCAAAAGTATTGATATTTTCTATATACATTTGTATAGAAGGCAATTAACTCAAAAAGTATTGACATTTTCAATATACATTTGGATATTGAAGGCAATTAACTCAAAAAGTATTGATAGTTTCTGTATACATTTAGATATTGCAGGCATTTTGTTATATCATGAGGTTAAATGCAATATCACATATGCTTTAGAGGAGTAAGATGTGAGAGGATATAATTATTTCATTTATAAATTTATAGTAGAACAAAGATGGTTTAAGTGTAAGGATGTTTTGGCCTAAAGTGCCAACGCAAAGGCAACAAATACATTGAAATTCTGGATAGCTTATCATCCCTGAAAAGATAGGATTTGTGTATGAATGTATATATAACTTTATTAAATTACAATATTTTAGGCATTCATAAAACAGTGTGGTTTACAAAAGTATAGATCGTTATCTTCAAGGTCTTAACATTGTGGACTGTGAGGCAAAGACCAGTGAAAAAACAGAACACGAATATGAGTTTAAATTAGGCCAATGCCAATAGGTCGTTGCGATGGTTCGGCAACTTCAATCAGATGAACGTCTTTGGCCTATTGGCGTCTCTTTAAAAGGCCTTTTCCGTAGAATGTCGATATTTTGTCTGTAGCTTGTCGGGTAAAAGGCTATCTTGTTTGTTCAAATAAATGGCCTTTAGGCATTTCAAATCATTCGAGTTAATTCTTCTAAAAATCAATAATGAATAAAGAACCGGTACTTAGCCTGTCGTTTTCTGGACTTAAATGGTTGTCAGGTTTGTTCAGATAAATGACAAAAAACACGTTTTCATTGTCATACGGATTAAATCTGTTAAAATCTTTAAACACCTTCACCTGAATAGCCAAGAGGCCTTGGGTCTTATTAAAAACTATCAAATATTTTCAGTAGTATAAGGGATGAAGTTTTGCCAAATTTATACAAATGCATGATCTTCACCCACTTTCAATTGCATAGGCGTAAATGTGTTAAAATCGTTAAACCTTTTTTTGCGCTGAAATATCAAGAAGCCTTAAAGTTATGGTATTTGCTCTATAGCATGCCGGGAGGAAAGGCACTTAATTTGTTCAAATTCATGATCAATACCAACTATATTAGCTAAAACATAATGAAATATTCTACTGAATACACGATAAAGCCTAGAATCATGAAATCTTGCTAAACCGTGCAGCGACTAAAGACTATGCAATTTGTGCAAATGCCCATGACCTACTATCAAGGCCACTTGGGAGAAATAGTTTTAAACCTTTAAAAGATTAATTCATTATCAAGAGACCTACCTAGGGTCATCATGGACATTCGGCGTGGCATAATGCTTTCAAAAGTATCATATGAATGACCCTTATTCACTTTTAAGGCCAGATGAGACAAATATGTTAGGAAAACTTCAAAGTGGGGTGGCCTTTTTTAAGTCTTAAGTGAATGTATTTGACTTGTTTGTTCTAAGTTTGTTCATGTAAATCACCTTGACCCACTTTCTGGTCACAGTGGAAAAAGATTTTTAGAGTACAAATAAGACTTTATACATATCTGGAAGATCTAGACTAACGAGATTTGACTTGCAGTTTCCTGTGAGGAAAGGCAATACCGCAACAGTCTTCGAATATAATACCTTTATCCAATTGCTACGTCACAAGGATCGTATCTGTGCAAATCTGAATCTTCTTCCAAAGTTCCTTAAGGTTAAATATAGTTATAATTGCTATTGAGCTTTTGGAGTAATCACACTTGAAATAAATTATCTTTACCAATTTTGAAAATCAGATGAGTAAAAAAGGAGAAAAACTTCCAACAATGGTTCGTCAGTTGTAGAGTAATGCTATTTTAGCGTGTAGTGTTTGCTTGTTTGTTATATAGTAAGATAAATTTTACCTTCACTCTTATGAGAGTCATGTATGTGAAATGCATGCCAATATTATTTAGTAACATGTTAGCAATTCATGTTTATTCTGAAGGTTTAAGAATGTCTTTCCTTCTTCTACTTTGATATCCATTAGTTGGTTGTGTTCTACTCCTGTGGTAATTTTTAAACCCTTAAATAACATTCCAACTAACCTCTCCATAAATTTCCAAACGTACTTTGCCTGCGGTGATTTAACGCGTCCCCTGTCATTGCGTGCAAGTAGGACGTATCTACGTGACGGCTCTAAATCACCCAGACAGTCGTAATGTATTGTATTACCTATGTAATTGACGATCTCGCTATACCCACTTGTGGGGTCTGTGTAAAAGTGATTCTTCCGTGCTGCACTTTTCATTTGATTTCGAAAACTTTAAATGACAACGTACATCCAGATTGGGGTGTTTTTTTTTACAAATACGGTGTTGCTCAATATAGGATACCGTCTAACTCGGTATTGCTTTATAATGATGACTTTTTTTCTGAGGTTGAGATCTGTTTGGTGTATCTGCATGTAAGCAAATATAGATTTTAGCATTTCACACCTCAAGTTCTCTTTTAATATTAAGGTAGATAGAAATAATACTTCAGTCGGCAGTAAGAGGGGCAAAAATTGCCAGTGTTTACATTTACAACGGAAATGACGCCACGTTATCCGAGTATATTTTAATGACCTCCGTAATCCACATTGTATTTAGAGTTTTCAGGCTGTGAATATAGCAATATATATATATATATATAAATCTCAAAGCCTCTTTCTAGATTACAAATGCACTTTCACCCAAATTTATCCGTAGCATCTTATTTGGAACGAGCAAGAAAACATGTCGATCCATTAGACTCCAGTTACCATTCTGGAGACATCCCATTTTAACGATTCCCTGATTCATTGACCCGTATAGGGTTGATAAAAGGTATGATCCCTAAAATTGCGTGGCCGTAATTGCACGATATAGTTGTTTTACGATTGTCTTGCCGGCTAATCACTTAGGTGACCATTCCATCGCCAGCGATAACCGCTATCCATTGATCAAGTGGCGGGATGATCTGGTCGGATGGTCAAATGTATTCAGATCCGCAGCGGACGCTGTAATGCCGCCAATAATGTGAGATTACAGAGACACCACAAGACTAAACTACGTGGCTGCGAATCCTTCAGTGTGGTCTTCTATAATTGATGTAATGTCAGCATTTTCGGTTTTTGCGTCTTCATTGTGTTTATTATTAATATCTTTTATCGTAAAACATTTATATTGGTCGAATTCATGTTATTCCGTCTTTGCGTATTGCAGAGTTATCGTATCTTGTGAGCAGTTATTGATCGTTACGTCATTGGTTTGTGTAAGAACATTACGTCGTTTTCTCAAAAATCGATGACGTTACTCTCACAAACAAATGACGTAACAATTCAATACCTGCTCTCAAGAGCAGATAACTCTGCAAAACGCAAAGACGGAATAGCCTATGCCAAAACAAGTGTGTGTTTATTGTCGAAACCCTTGTATCCTGTAATCCAAAAAGTGGAAAATACTAATATGGCGGCAAATTACTATTTGTTGACCTTTTGACGGCTTTGGAATACCACCAAGTGACCTTCAGAAAGGTATATGTTTATTTCTACTAATTAGAAATACTGTATATATAGTTGGCATTATTAATGGCGGCTTTAAATTCGCTACACGTGCGGTCATAAAAGATTAGTCGAAAATGAATAGCCCTACCTAGCTAATATAATTACCATGAATCATAATATATATACAAATACACACAAAGATGTATTACAATTGTACGTATTTACCCGTTTACTGCCGGACAAATCCCATTCAACCAATTTTTAGCCATGTTTATCATGTGCCTTTGTCGATACCAATTTGATTTATACACTACCTCCCCTACCATGTGGAATCTACGGTAATCCCGCCTTTATCCTACTTACCTTCAGGCCAAGTTTACCAATATTTCTAGCAGGGAACCACGAGTAGTTGACTAGGCGACATTGCGCCACATTTAATCCCCGCGAAATAGCTTCAATCGGGACAACCACTAAATATTTTCCCTGTCAAATCAAACACGTTTTCAGTATATATGTTGCAAAACAAGATGGGACACCTTGGATTAAAAATATTGTTACCTTTAGATTTTTACAAGGCAGTTACATTTTGAATCTGAAATGGCGAATATTTAGCGTCTAGGTAAGGTGGCTCCTAGCAAAACTCGAAAAGCTAGGCTGATGAAATATATTTGTGCTTTATCACTTCATCTTGCTAAGCCACCTAATAAGGCAGCTGACTTGAAACAAAACGTGCTTGATAGGCCTGATTAAGACAAAACGGGCAATCTCTATATCTATATGATCGTGTTAAATCCGGAGGCTGCACCCAGCTTCATTAGAACAGTACTAAATAGTGGAAGATTAGAATTGTCCTTTATGAGAAAAACGAAATAAAATTTTCTGTGAATCCAATTCATCACCATAAAAGATATATGATGTTATAGTTTATGGCGAAATTCAATTTAAAAATGAGATGACATCTCCAATGTAATATGTAGCTTTAACCACCTATAGACCATCAGCGCGTGATAATGAATTTTTTTCCAAGGATTCTCCAGTCAACAATTTAGAGTAACAATCTTGGTCATGTCTCATTGTCGTTTCGAGTGATGTATGCAAGTAGTCGCCGTACTCTATATTGTCTAGAAGGAACGTATTCAGGTATATGCTACCTTACCCAATACACCAGTGAAATTAATTAAAACAAATCACTTGACTTTGAGGAATTGACTTCACCATCATTGCTGTTACCATTCCCCCTCCCCGGTGAACATACCTATTTGCCCCAATGGATGGAACCTCTTAAAAGAAGAAAAAGGATGAGTTTCCTTGGCCCAAATCTCTTCAAAGGTACCTCAAATGAATTTATTTGATAGACGTATCACATTTCCTTTGTTGTACACCGGACTATCTGCCCGAAAGGGGGTACAACACTTTTTCATAGATTATTAGATTCCCATGGTGTAAAGATGGAACCTGCCACAAATTGGAATAAATCCCTCCATTTTTTTTTCAGGAGTGTCCTTTTAAAGATTGACCCCATTTTCTCTATTGGTCCAGAAATCACAATAACTATTTCTTCTGTCCGGGATTGATCCTATTTACTCCATTTCTCCTTTCTTGATCCAGTCCCTTTTTCCCGAAGGCACACGAGTCCTTCAAGCAGCGTTGTTTGAGGAAGATTCAATAGGGGTTTTGGTTAAAATTCCTGTCTACGCAATTAAAGCCTAACATTTTGAAGATTAATCACTCGCTCCCTTTATGGGCCTGATTTAGAGACAGATATCATTGATTCCCCTGATCCTGGGACGATCCTTGCCAAAATTCATCGAAATTCCTTCAGCCGATCTGGGTTGGTAGTTTTCAGGCAAAGAGTTAACGAAAGACGCTTGGTTTTGTTGGCCAGCATATTCAAAAATTTACACTAATCCTGATATATGTCGGCATTATAGGTTTGGTCATTAATACATCATTTACAGTTTATCAAATATTGCAGGATATTTCTTCAACGCGCTATATATGAACACGTACGAAGACCATAAATCTTTATATTAATACACAATCTTTGTCTAGATATGGAAATATTATCTGGTTGCTGCCCCAGTTTGTCAAGAACATGGTGGTTTCATTTGATTGTCGTAAGATTTTAGTCATAAAAAGGTATGTTAGTTTTCTTTTTGTACAACATATTCAGGTGAAAAAAATACGTCGAAAAAAATAGCTGCATGTCTAATCTGAAACAACATGAGCCTAATTGATACATGTGTCGATCAGCCAAGATGTTCACGCTAACATACCGACAGAAAGTTTTCGTCTTGATAAATGAAGTGTACTTATAAATAGAATGTAAAGAATATAAAGGTATCTCTGATAGGCTAAAGTCACACCTTAACGCGCATGCGCATGTCAGAAGGTCACGCTGTTCCTGTCAGCTGCGGATAGTACAGGTGTCAACTCCGTCTGCACGCAAGATATATCGCACAGACACTTACAAATGATACGGGTACAGATAAGGAGAAGCTAATTGACAAACGTGTCTAACAGTGAATTAATTGAACTATGCAAATTGATCACAACCATAAGTTCATCAAATGGATTAAGTTTTGAATAAACAAAATCAGATTGTAAACAGCTTGAAATGCTTAAAGCTTAAACAATAAACAACTCGAATTCGAAAGTTTTATAGTTACCCACATGTTCATAGTGTGTCAAGGTTTAAGAGAAATGATTATCTATCTTGGAATGAATTGTCCTCACGCGAGTTTGTATGTTTTTTTATAATTAAATGGGAATGAAATAACAGAAATTACTTGTGTATTTGAATGTTTACGTCGTATCAACAGTATTATAGTGAAGTCGACTTCCCGGGACATTGTGTGTTTGAATGTTTACGTCGTATCAACAGTGTTATAGTAAAGTCGACTTCCAGGGACGTTGTGTATTTGAATGTTTACGTCCTATCAACAGTATATATTGTGAAGTCGACTTCCCGGGACCTTGGGTTATAATTATGTCGAGTTAAAGAGTGTACTGGTTCGGTAAAACTTGGCTCAAAACAAAGGATCAGTGGTTTGGGACTGGTTACAACAGTACGTCGTTATTATATACACGTTACACTGTAAAGCCAGGAGTCAGTTAAGTCGATTTCACTGAATTATTATGACAACGATTGTCAAATAAAACACCATAGAAACCATAATAATAAAAAAAAAAATGAACGACATTTTTGTAATTGGTATGCTGATATGAACACCAGCAAATACCAAATGTCAATTACCTGTATTGATATCAATATACCAATTACAGAAATGTTGTCGAATTCGTATAACCCACCAGCGGTTATTGTGTCCTGTGTGCGCATCGTCGAAGTAACAATCAAAGTCCCTTGAACAATTCGCTCGAAGGTATTAACAGTGTCATTTGTAGCGGACTGCCAGGCGTCACATTGACAAATCTAAAAATAGCAGCATAACCAAATCATGCCACATCACTTACGTTCAATGAGCGTAATTTCATCTATAATTTGTGAACATGCCAACGTGAAAGAAGAACTAATTATTGAAACAGGAGCAGCGGTAAATTTAATGTATGCATTGCCAAGTAAGAAGACACACGAGTAAGACTGATATAAGGACCTATATTACTACCGGATGATCACGAAACTGGATACAACAAACAAACTGTTTTCTCATAATCCTTCCAAGATTTGGTTCATATAATAATAATAATAATAATATACAACATTTATATAGCGCCCTATATAATTCGTAAAATTACTCTAAAGCGCTTTA
>JAUMHH010165656.1:0-16918 GCA_032359455.1 Chlamys rubida | reverse complement strand
TCCGAAGATTCAAATCTAGGTCATGATATCGTTTGATACGGTCATCGGAATTTCAAGCGTCAAATTGACAGCTGTTTTGATTCGCGGGTGACAACCAGAGCTTTGACACTGACTTAGCCCTAGTACTTTTAAGACCTGACATATAAAAGAGTTATTTCCCCTTGTCTGCCTTGTCATCTAAAGAGATGAGAAACTTCAAAGCTTAGTGGGAGATCTTGTTCCCCAACAGCATTTTGGAAGAGAGCACAGCTAAGATTGTGACTGCAAGGGTGCTTATGACTTGCGGAATGTTGACGGGCCTGTCAGTATGCAAGGACACAACACAGAAATATAAGTGTATACAATTATGAAGATGTACCTTTCATTATCTAAATTTTTTTCCAGCTTCACCTCAGCATTTTCTTTTGTAATTTTCCAGTCCAAAACATTTGGCAATGGTTTCCTGGTTTTCTCCTCATCTGAAATCTCATCTGCCAGAAATCTTGAAAATTCCAGGTCATCTATAACAAAAAACAAATCTCACATTGATTTGAAACCATACAATATATTGATATATATCGAACGAGGATTCAATTATTGTTTTCCGGAAAGTGCCTTAGAAATAACTTCTCATTCTAACTTTATAGAATGAATTAACCCAAAAACATATTCTATAATTTTCAACAATTTTAATTTTAAATGAATTCAACAATTTTCATTATATAAATTGCATCAAGGAAGCGTGACTAAGGTCCCTTTCACTATCCGGTTCACCCAGTTGAAACAGTTTAACCTGAAAGAAAAAGACGGTGCAGATCTGAACCGAGGCTGACCCCAGGAATATTCGGCATGTGTAGTAGATTGATGACATCCAACATGCCTGATCGAAATTCAAATGCTGACTATTGCTAGTTTGCATTATTTCTTTATAAAACAAGGTCAATCCTTAAGATACGTCATATAATTTAGTGGACATGTGGAAGAAGGATATTATTGATGTATTGTTATTTATTCTCCGAAAGTATGTGTTCAATGTTTTTTAACCTATAGTTCGGTCAAACTGCGTTCGTTTATCACGGAATATTTCTGCGACGTCCGTTTCAACCGGGATACGCAAATGGGACCTTTCTCTGTTTTGTGAACAGCATGGCAAACGATACTCCTATAACATAATAGGCCGCTGTTCCGCCTTTTTTCTATCGGATATGATTTTGCCGACTGCGACGCGGAGCCTGTCAAAAGTATCTTGCCGTGTAAAACCTCTAACATTGTTGGAGTAGGCAAACGAGAGAAAGAGGGCTTGCATCTACTCCTATAACATGCCGCTGTTCGGCCTTTTTTCCATCGGATATGATTTTGCCGACTGCGACGCGGTGCCTGTCAAAAGTTTCTCGCCGTGTAAAACCTCTAACATTGTTGGAGTAGGCAAACGAGAGAAAGAGGGGTTGCATCTACTCCTATAACATAAGAGGCCGCTGTTCGGCCTTTTTCTATCGGATATAATTTTGCCGACTGCGACGCGGAGCCTGTCAAAAGTTTCTCGCCGTGTAAAACCTCCAACATTGTTGTAGTAGGGTTGCATCATCCCACTAGTCAACAAGTTATACATTTCTTCAACTCAAAAAGTTGCTTTTGAGAATAGAAAAGTGCAATTATCGAATGATAGTGCATTGACAAACATAGCAATACCCTGTGTATGCAGACAACATCTACACGTTTTTCCGTGGATGGCGAGACTGGGTTGACGTGAGGTTACTAGAAGTGATCGTGATGACCGGTGAAGTTGGCTGTAAGTCTTTGCTGTCGTCCGAGATAACTGCTTTGTCAGATGTGATTTTTGCAATAGTGAACTTGTCGTCCTTGAAAGTGATCGTGCAATAACAGCGGCCATTTCAAAATTATTGTCCTGCAGAGGTACACGAGGTTTTCGAGGTTACACAGGTTGTCCTTTACCGGAAAGCATGCAAAATTCGCGCATGCCCGT
Source organism: Chlamys rubida (assembly GCA_032359455.1). Taxonomy (NCBI): domain Eukaryota; kingdom Metazoa; phylum Mollusca; class Bivalvia; order Pectinida; family Pectinidae; genus Chlamys; species Chlamys rubida. The sequence continues at coordinate 14,955 of JAUMHH010165656.1, read as the reverse complement.
CAGTCACACTAAAGGGACATCACTCTGAAAGATTGAGGGAGTGTATTTCGGTAACGGGTTGTTTCGCCCTAAATCCCGTTCGCGCTAAGGGTTGTTTCGCCCTAAATCCCGTTCGCCCTAGGTTGTTTCGCCCTAAAAAAAAACTAATTGATACGTTCATATAATAATTAGGCTAATATTTAAATATATCAACTAAACTTATTGATGCCGTTTGTCAGTCACACTCGCTTAAAGACAAACACTTCTTTCTATGAAATTGATTTTAATGATATGGAAGACTAAGAAGACTAAATTTGTGACTTAAAACTCCTAAAATTGAAAGAAAATACCAAACAATGTTTCGCCCTAATTATTTTGTTTTATGGCGAAACAACCTAGCGCGAAACAACCTAGGGAGAACGGGATTTAGGGCGAAACAACCCGTTTGCACGTCACAAAAACACACCGGACGGACGGCTTCATGTAGTGATGTTCATGTTTAATCCCGTCAGATAATGCGTGCATTTGTTATTATAATTCTGTTTTCGTTTCATTAAACAGCTAAACACTAGACGTTTTTATTTTAGCGGGCATGCAATTTAGAAGAACTTTGTCACAAAAAAGGCCCAAACACTAATTTGCAACCAATATAGAAATTCATTTTATTATTTATCAAAATATGGGGGAATGTTATTGCCACCCTCTTTAGCATCAACATTTTCTTTTTTGCTCTCACTTTGGAATCAAGGAAGTCAATGAAAACCACTTATTTGACCAACTTTAAAGCTTAAAATCTACATATTATGTAACATTAAGTTTGAGAAACTAAACATATCGTAAGATAAAAAAAAAGTACGATAAATTTGAAAAGGCATCTGAAGCATTGTAATGTAAACATTTTGAATTATTAAAACGAAACTATACCAAATATAGAGAACTCCCACAAGAAACATTTATATCAACAAAAGGTCAATAGTTTTTGTGCACAACATGTAATGGATTGAAAAAGTTGCGGAGGAAGAATCCAGTAAAGACATCGACTAACATGATTGTCATCGCAGCCTGTGAAACTTATATCCTTTACACAATGCACATAACAAGTGCTGGTATTACTAGTGTAAACTATACAAACTATTTTTGGTTAAAAAGAAGTGTAATATTATGTAATAGATTGTTTTTCTCAACAGGCCAGACGAGAAAACAAAATGGCCGTGTGCAAATTCACATCACACATTTTAATTCCCCTTGAACATTTCTATTATTACTAATATTGTTCATTAGCCAATGCTAAACCCATGGTACGACAAACGTGACTGGCAATGATTCTATCACAATGATGGTAAGGATTGCCTCTCCTCGTGATGTTCATCGACCATTCGGCATGCCTCTCAACCATGTTCAGCGAAATGGACATAACAACAACAACACATGAGCTGAGTCGGTTCAACAAGTAAATAGATAGGAAAAAGGACACTGAACTTTCGCCGAAAGGGGACGTAAATTTTGTTACTGACAGCAAAGGACGATACCTCAAGAACAATATGTTAGTGATCTAAATATATATAGGACACTTAAAATGGCACTACAAAGGTGGCAGATGAGGCCTCGAACTACTGACAAAAAATCACCCCACATTTCCGACATTCGTAGTCCCATTCTGGCATGACGCATGTGATGCATCCGTCAAACGAGGCCAACATGAGAGTGATACTATGAGGGAACTGTTCACACGAGTCCAACAGACAGTGTCAGGAAACAGGTCCCTCTCATTGGGATTTCTTTAAACACCACCAATGTCCATAATTAAATGGAACAAGCTCAGGGATTATAACCATTGGGAAGGGTAGCCCAGAGAGAGAACCACCACATAAACGATCACGTGCGTGTATACAACAACATAGTCAGAGATTTAACAGATCGTCCGTGTGCGAATCGCCAAGGATCGAGTTAGACCTTGGGCGGGTGCGCACCAAGAAACGGAAAGGAGCAAATGTCAACGCAAACAGTTTGAATTTCAACCTGTTAGTAGACGGGATACATCCATGTAACACAACTGCCAGGTACTGGCTGCTACGCATTTTGGAAAAGGTGTCCTGTTTCAGGAGGATTCTGGTTAAGTAACCCCTTTTTTGACATTTTTATTAGATGTGTAAAGGTGAGGATTGCCTCGCCTTACCAGAAATCTTATCATTAACACATTTAACTGGACGCCCAACATATATTGAGGGCACACTCAAACTATATATGATTAAGGCTTGAACCTTCAAGATCCTATTACAACTCAATCCAATACAGGACGCGATACTCAGTATGACAAAAACACCAAGTACTGGAAACCGCACCCAGACAAAGGTATCAACGAATCAGGTGTATACAAATAAAGGTAAACCCTAGTTGGACTTTAGGTGGGTAATGGCGAGGATTGCCTTGTCTTACTAATAATTATTACCCGTATAATCAATAATTTAAACACCTAACCCAACCAGGGTATACCCATAGAATTGCAACCAAAACTAGTCAACAAAAAGTTGGGTTTATATTCAAACCCAGCATCTTAAAGACACCGAATGAGAGAGGCAGAGCCTCCAAACCTTACAGGAAAGAATCGGGCGATAGCGAACGCTGCAACAGATGTGATAAGCAACTGGTTAACGGCTCAATCACCTGTGACGGGTGACAAACAAGACTTTTGCCCTAAATGTGCAGGTAAGTTGGAAGCGGTTCTAGGTTGTATAATGAGAGGGGAAGTAGACAACCTTAGATGGGCCTGTAAAGCTATAAGAACACCCTACCATGTCTGGAGAAAATTGATGCTACCCTCGAAGCCCTACAACAATCAAACAACGAAAAACTAAACAACTTTGAAGTTAAAATCGACACCTTGGAGGAAAAAACAGATGTTAAAATTGAAAAAGGGCTAGAAAGAGTGTATATTCAGAGGGACTAACAAGAACCATTATTTCGAGGGACCTCACCAAAAAATAACAAGAAGAACGCCGTGATAGATATATCAAGAAAAAACCCAACCTGAAATGGTAAATCCCCAAAGCCCAATCCAACGAGCACACCCAGACGTTACAACCAGCCTAAATGAAACGATTGGTTCCCAGACATTCGTGTCACAAGAACAACACGCCAACAACTTTAACGACTACACCCATGTCGACGAAGCGACCAGAATATATGCTCTGGACAGTACACTCGTTTATGAGGACATGCCAACTGCCCCTCCAATCCCTACATCACCAAACGTTGAAAGATAATAGGACCACTGTTTTACCAGCACCTGCTCCAAGACTAGCAGATATGTAAATAACATGGAATTGTTATGTGGACACTCTAACCAATACCAAGAAACAAAAACTAGAAAATAGAATAGCTCAGGAGAGAACGGATATCATCTGCCTAATTGAAATCCCCCCCCCAAAAAAAAGCTTCTCAATATATATATATATATAAGGCTATGCAATGTACATGCCAGAACAAAGCAAAAGAGAGAGGAACTGTTATCTACACCAGAGAAGAAATCGAGGCTACGAATAAAGAGTTTACAACACGATTCCAAGAATCAACATGTCTTCAAATTAATCTCAAAAACAACGACAAACTGACCCTATGTTGTGTATACCGTAGTCCAAACAATACCCAAGAAAACAACGACAATCTGATAATATGTTGTGTATACCGTAGTCCAAACAGTACCCAAGAAAACAACGACAATCTGACCCTATGTTGTGTATACCGTAGTCCAAACAGTACCCAAGAAAACAACGACAATCTCAATAGACTCCTGAAAGAAGTAGTTAATCAAAAAGCATCACATCTATTAATAATCGGAGATTTTAACTTCCGAGAGATAAACTGAGAAACAATGAACACAACAGTCCACGTCGGCCACCCTGCATCTATTTTTCTAGAAAATATACAGGACCTTTTTCTTTTCCAATGTGTCGACAAACCGACCAGATTTAGGGAAGGGAGTGTTCCCTCTTTGCTCGACATCATACTCGTTAACGAAGAAAATATGCTTAACAAGCGCGACATTAACTATCTCCCCGGTGAAGGGAAGAGTGGCCACATCACTATATGTCTTTTAAACTCAACTGCTATGTCGAGAGTGAGCCATCAAATGCACAACAAACCAGAAACTTTCATAAGGGAAACTATGCTGCAATTAAAGAGGATCTTATAGAAACTTATTGGTCAAAATTTGACAACTGTCTCAACACTGAGGAAACTTGGATTTGTTTTGTTGATAACCTATCAAATATTGTAAAGAAACGTGAACCAGAGAACAAGCAATTCCGAGGAAACTCCACGAGACCACTTCACCACAAGACCATTAAATCAATCCACAGGAAACACAAAAAATGGAAAAAAATACCTCCACTGTAAAACAGCTGAGAACTTAAACCAATTTAAGCAAGAAACGAGGCAACATAAAATATTAGGCGATCGAACTATTTACACGAACATAAACTGGCTGACGAGATAAAAAAACAATCCAAAGAAATTCTGGATACTATATGAAATCAAAAAGAAAACCTAAATCGTCCATAAACTGGCTCGAAAAAGCGAATGAAGAACAGACGCAATCTGACCAAGAAGCTGCAGACACATTTGACAAGTACTTTGCATCAGTTTTTGTCGAAGATGTGACGGGAGAACTCCCCAATATTCCCATGAAAACATCAAATTACACCACTGGACAGAATTGAAATAACTGAAGAGATTTTTTTTTTTTATATTAATTTTAAAAATTTAGAAAAAGTTAAAGGGTATTGGAAACATAATGCATCGTTATTGACAGGCATAGCATACATACAACAGGTTAAAGAATGTATAGCTGAAACTGTTGAAGAATACTATGTAACAGGGGATAAACAAAATGCAGAAACATTGGAATTGAGAATTAATGATCAATTATTTTTTGAAATTTAAAAAAATGAAAATCAGATCCATCTCAATTACATTTTCAATAGATAAAGCGAAGAATCATAGAAAGTATAAAGTGATTTAGAAACAGATAGTTCATCATTGGAAAATCAAATTAACATATATCACCAAGCACAGAACTATATAGATAGTATGAAGACAAAAAAACAACAATTGGAAAGTATTAGAAAAACTAAAATAGAAGGATTGATATTAAGATCAAAAGCAAATTGGTATGAGAATGGCGAAAGGGCAACAACTGAGTTGATTACTGAAGGTGGTAGGGTTCTTGATGGTCAAAGGGAGATAATCCAGGCTGACGTTGATTTTTCACATTTCTTTCATCATCAAATTAAATTAAACTGATAAAGATAGCTGTGAAGGGATCTTAAAAATGCATGAACTAGCAAAGGCTTTGAGGAATATGAAAAATGACAGGAGTCCAGGTTCAGATGGCTTTGTTGCAGAATTCTATAAGCTTTTTTGGAAAGATATAGGGGTATTTTATGTAGATCTATCAACTTTGCCTACAGAACAGGTCACCTCTCAGATTGTCAAAGTCAAGGAATTATTACATGCATCCCCAAAGTAGATAAAGATAGACGTTATTTAAAAAACTGGAGACCGATCTCACTCTTAAACATAGACTACTAAATAGCCTCTGCTGCAATAACAAACAGAATTAAGCCAATACTTCCAAAAGTTATTAGTGAATCTCAATCTGGTTTTATTAAAGGTAGATTTATTGGAGATAATACTAGATTATTGTATGATGTAATGAAAATATTAGAAGAAGAAAATCAGGCGGGACTGTTGTATCTCCTTGATTTTGAATAGGCTTTTGATTCTATTGAATGGAATTTCATTGATAAAGCATTAGATTCTTTTAATTTTGGTTTGTCATTACGAAATTGGTTCAAGATCTTTTACAGTGATTCCAAAAATTGCATTATTAACAATGGTCATATGTCACCTTTCTTTGATCTCGGGCGTGGCTGCCGTCAAGGTGATCCTCTTTCACCCTTTTTCTTTTGTAATTGGAGTTGAGTTATTAGCACTATCTCTTAAATCTGACAATGGAATGAAAAGTATTGTGATAACAGGAAAAGAGTTTTTACCCAGGCAGTATGCTGATGATGCATATCTCCTCCTAGATGGTTCTAGTAACTCTTTGTATACTGCTGTACATATTTTAGAAGACTTTGCTAAGATCTCTGGTTTAAAGATAAATGCATAAATCAAGTCTATATTGGATTGTAAGTAAGTATTAAATTTTCTCGATAGAGAATATGTCCAGATTTAAACTTAAATTGGTCCACAAACGAGTTTAAGCTACTCGGTGTTACTTTCTCACTTAACCTACAGAATATGGAAAGGCTAAATGTTGAAAGTAAGCTTCAACAAGTTAACACAGTTATGTGATTCTGGTCTTGTCGATATTCAACTATTATAGGTCGAATAACTGTTGTGAAGACTCTTTTTATACCCAAATTTGTACACCTATTTTCTAGTTTACCAAACCCTTCACACTCGTTTATAAATAAGCTTAATAGGAGTATTTACAATTTTATAAGGAATCAATTAAGCTTGACACTTTGATTGCAAGTGTAGAAAATAGGGGAATGAGGGTATATGGTAAAGTTAATGCTACATGGACATTATTTCTTAATGAAATATTACCTGTTGATCTTGACACCTTCTATGATCTAGGTAGAGTGAAACTTAAAGAGGTTTTGGCAAGGAGTCTGTTTTGCATTGTCAAATATTCAATTTGAGGCGACTACTTTACAGGAATATCTTGGCAAGAGTATAATAAATTTGGTTCCCTATAATAAAATAAATAATGCTGTTCAATGGAAACAAAATGGGTTAAAAATCATTGCCGATCTTTACGAGAGAGGTGTTTTAAAAGATTTTAATAATTTCTCTAATGTTCCATGTTCCATTTTTTTTAAATTTTATTCAGCACTTGTCTTTGGTAAATAGGCTAGAAAGTAAGTGGGGACTAGAACTGAGAGAAGAGGTAGAAAATGGCAACAATATCACACCAAGTAAACAATGATATCATCTCCTCAATTTTAACTAAAACTGACTTCAAATTTATACATAAAATGTTTATCGAGAAAACAGTGATAAAGCCATTAAAATGTCAGGAAAAAAGGGTAACTAAAGTAAGATTGGGTGAGGATGTTGAATGGGATGATATATACACTAACACTTTCAGGGGTACAAAAGAAACAAAACTTCAAACTTTTCAATATAAAATTTGTCACAGAATTCTTCCCACAAACACCGTTTTGGTTATAATGAAGTTAGCATCTCATGAGTTATGTACATTTTGTGAAAGAGAACCAGAAACAGTGGAACACATCTTTTCCCAATGTTACCTCACAGTCCAGATCATCGAGGAATTTACTGCTTGGTATGCACAAATTGATAATCAGTACGAGTATATATCATTTCAAGATGTTGAGATTTTATTTGGAAATCCAAGGTTTGGTGATTGTTTAAACCATTTTATGCTGCTTTTAAAACAGCATATTAATTATTGCCGTACAAAGAATAGTATACCAAGTTTTGAAGTTTGTAAGATTGTATACAAAAAGACAATGAAAATTGAAAAATTGGTAGCCATACGAAATAGAAAATTAGATGACTTTAGACAAAAATGGGGACTTTTTGAGGCAATACTGGATACATAAAATTTTGAAATATATTACTTATTAATCTAACCTATCCCCTTTTAAGTATATAGGTAATAATGCGATACATATCGACGGTGGTGGCATACGTCTGTAGGGACGTCTGATGCTAGTGTGTTTTTGTAATGAAGCAAGTTTTCACGTTTACATGTGTGATGTGTGTACATGTCTGAGTGGAGATAAACGTGTGGTATATGTGTGAGTGAAAAAATATGTGTGGTGTATGTGTGAGTGAATATAAGTATGTGTGGTGTATGTGTGAGTGAATATAAATATGTGTGGTGTATGTGTGAGTGAATATAAATATGTGTGGTGTATGTGTGAGTGAATATAAATATGTGTGGTTTATGTGTGAGTGAATATAAATATGTGTGGTTTATGGGTGAGTGAATAAATATGTGTGGTGTACGTGTGAGTGAATATAAATATGTGTGGTTTATGGGTGAGTGAATAAAATATGTGTGGTGTATGTGTGAGTGAATATAGATATGTGTGGTGTATGTGTGAGTGAATATAAACATGTGTGGTGACTGACTATATTTGAGTGTATCTTACCATGTGTGGTGTATGTTTGAGTGGATTCAACATTTTAGATTTATTATGATATCTGCAAATGTAAAACAAGGATTACTGAATGATCAACATGTGTTTACCTGCATGTTTGATTGATGTGCATGTTTGGAATTTAGATATGGTATATATGTGTGGCGAGTGAGCCCTCCTGTGTGGGGACATGATTTATATATGAAGGCTGACCCCAAGGCCCCAACCTTGGCAGCCTTCCAACGTATAACATGTCTGGGCATTAAATGTTTTGTGTATAAAAAAAATAAGTATTTTTTGTTCATTTTTTTTATTTCCCCAGCCATTCTTTTTGAGTGATTACACATGAAACCCTCATCTTTTTCCGTAACATAAATTCGGTTTGTCTGGTTTAAATTTGAGGGGAATAAAGCAATCCCAAATCAATAAAGCAGGATTTTGGCATATAAATGTATTTATAAACATGAATGTACTGTCAATATTTGAATATGAATAGAAGGAATGGTTTGGGTAATTTAATATATCATTTCGATCAAATTACATATTTGTATTATTGTAATGAATGAGAATGAAAGAATGAATGATTTGGAGTTTGAGAGAAGAAATGAAAAAGAAAGAGAATGGAGGGAAAGAGGCCTCCTGCGTGAGGTTACATTATGTAAGAGGGCTGAGCCCGGGGCACCCCAACCCTGGCATCCCTCCCAAAAGAGGACTAGACAAAGGGGAGACAACCGATGTAGTGTACCTAGATTACAGCAAAGCCTTTGACAAAGTGTCTCATAAAAGGCTACTACATAAACTTTCAAGTTTCGGTGTGGAAGGCGAAACCCTTAACTGGATCGAGGATTTTTTGACGGATCTAAAACAAAAAGTAGAAGTAACGGTTCAGTGTCGAGTTCAAGTAACGTCACGAGCGGGGTCCCCCAGGAGAGTGTGTTAGGACCAAAACTCTTCCTAATATACATCAACGACTTCCACGACAACATCTCCAGTACCGCCAAAAAAATTCGCAGATGATTAAAAAATCTATAGAACTATTTAAAGCAGAGAGGATACAGATCATCTCCAGTCAGAAACATCTCAATATTGGAGAGACCAGGTACAACCACTAGTATACACTATCACGCAGGATGGGCAGATACATTTAAGCATACATTGAAAATCATATATCAACTTCAGTAGCAAAAGTCAACAGGAATTTAAGTCTAATCTTTAGAACTTTTATATTTATGGACAAAAATATGTTTCTAACACTGTACAAATCTCTAGTCCGCCCACACCTTCAATATACTAGTAAGTGTTGTTTGGTCACCATATTTGCTGAAAGACATTAAACTGTTGGAAAATGTACAAAGGAGGGGAACTCGTTTAGTTCCCAGTCTAAAAAAAAACCGGCTACTCAGTGAGACTGCGCCACCTAGGATCACGGGCTGACTTGATCCAAACATTCAATATCCTTGAGGGAACAGACATTGTGGACCACAGCAAAATGTTCACTAAAACCCAGGAAACCAGAATAAGAGAGAACAACAGAAAGCTATTCAAAAAGAGAACCAACAGACAAATAAGCAGAACCCTGTCCCAGAACATTCTGTCAAACCATGTGGTAAAAGCCCCAAGTTATATAATTTTAAACACACACTCAACAAGTTCTGGTCTGATCACGCCTGTAAAAGTTCCTGTCCGGAACATTTAGCATTTTAACCTGTAAGATTTCTGGATATTATTTCCTCTATATCAATACGTATCGCAAGTCACGTATCAATATATGAATATTAAAACGCGCCGCAAGAAGCTACCTGAAGCTTTGGATTGGTGTCAACTATAACGTTAGGCCTACTACAACTCACTGATTTGTATTTTTACCGCCAAGATCACTACGTTTATCAAAACTAGGAAACGGAAAAATTTATTCATTATTATTCTTTACAAACCTATACATTAACTGAACTTCTGATTCTATTTGAATGTATGACTTTGACTGGGCATAGACCGCACATGTTATTATGCGAGTTATCCGGATTTTTCAGCGACCGTCGTTTGTTCCAAAATTTAAACACTGAACACTGACTTCCTGTTAATTTACGAGCCGCCATGTGAATTTGTAGTGCAAAATCGTTGCATCTTGCCTACTTATGGCAAACTCTTCAACTATTTGTCGTCGATAAGTGATTGACATAGTAATACAATGGCTGGTGAACATCGTAGATCGACGGTGGCGCAGTTCTTCGAGGAGGAAGATGATGCGGCACTGGAAAGCACCTCGACATATGACCGGGTTTGTTTGTTTTGAATCTAAGTAGACCTCTTAGAAAACAGTATGTCATTTACTTGCCTTATGTTAACACTTAAAGGAAGGATGTTAATTGAGACATTAATATAAATCTGCAAGTCGGTGATCTGAAATAAACTCTTCACAAGTTTCAACAGAGTTCCAAGCCAGACATTTCGGCCCGTAATTATTACCACCCAGTCATTTTAGCACCATTGTCCAGACACGGTCCTCGGCATGGCATTAATATATTGTTAAAATACGTTATCGGGGTATTTAAGCATGATTTCAGTGGGTTTGACTGACCAAAAACATCTTGTTTTAAGACTCACATGCCTTCATGCTCACCTATCACAAATGTCCATAAGCTAGTAAAAAAGAAAATAAGCTCCTGATCATGACGCATGTTAAAATTAGCTTTATAACAGGTTTCATTTCGTAACTTTCAGTTTGGACATAGTTTAATCCCCAGTTACTTATTTTGATGAAGACATCAGCTTTAACAGGTTGCATTGTATACAATGGCACATACACTATATATATATATCATGCTTTTTGGTAATAGTTACCATTTACAGTAACAATTAAACAGTAAATAATAGAAGTAAAAGGGCAGCTTTCTTTCAACAAACCCAATAGACGCTAAAATGAGATACAAATGTGCCCAACATTTTTTTTGTCGAGTGACAAGCTGTATCACCACCTCCATAGTGTCGTGTAGCCTATAAAAAGAACATTTCATCCTCACCTATCACATTTGCACTGGATGATCATAATGGCTACACATTGTAGTCGATGGAAAACAAAAGTCAGTGATATGGTTCGCCAAAAGTTGGACATTAGATTTTTTTTGTGTATAAATGTACCTCATCATATTATTTATTGGATGATGTTGAATGTTTAAAAGAACTTTGTGTCTTTTATTTCACTTTATTCCCAATTTCAGTAATAAAATCGTCACTATAAATGGTAAATGTTACCCAAATGCAGGATTATTACCCATATGCACAGTTGTGCCTAACCTGATTAATACCATACCATATAATTGATACCATATACAGACTATATGCTACAGTAAATTAATACTGTTGTTTAACTGGGGTCTTTATATATGAATTATTGTTAGGTTGAAATTTATTGTCAAATATATACCTGTCAACTTTTTGAAATTTCCATGGGGGAGATCACACGTGGTAGGTATTAAAACATAAATAACAGTTGTTTCATCAGTTTTTTCAAAATAGGAATAGTTTAGCAAATTCATTGGTTGAATATGCTCATTTTTAGGGTCCACAATCGGGAGACTTCCTAACCTATTATTAGGTTGAAATTTATGGTTATAATACCATCCTCAAGGGGATTGCTTAACTTTAAATTTCAGACATTAAAATTTGAAACACTGTCTCATGTGAAAAATAGATTAATTATACTATATAAATCATACATTCAAAATAAGCAAAATCAAAGTTCTGATTAATTAAATTCTTTTTTTTTACAGGTTGTTGATCTCATCAACAAGGCTTCCTTGATGCAGAAAGATGCCCAAAAAATCAACAATCTGAAACAGGTAGGAATTTGTGCTGTAACAGCAGGTTAGAAAGTATGTCATATGTAACAGTCTAAATACTAAGCTTTTGTCCTACAACTGATGGTATATCTCAAGTTTAATTTATGCATCATTTTATAGATGTCTGTATATTTTTATTCACCTTGTTTGTCGGCTCTAGACCTATGAGTAATCGAAAGTGAACATTTCAGTACATAACGTTAGTATACAACATTTTTTGTATTTATTTGTATATATATAACAAACAGAAATCCATAGTTTGGTAGAGTAGTTTCAATTTAAAAAAAATGAAATTACAGACCATATTGAATTGGATATATATGTAATATAAATACTCTAAGAAAAGCAAACACAGATGCAAATACTACAAAGGGCTATTATCATAACATTTAAAAAAAACAGCAGTCACAAGATAAATTTACAAAATTAATGGAGTGTAGATACATGAAAGTGAATCCTAACAATGTACAACTTCTGTAATTATATATATTGAGAGGAAATTTTGAATATTATAGTTATAATGAAATTATTGTTAATCACTATATCAGTTCCTGTATTCACGATGTCAAAGACATGTTTAATTTGCCATTTTCAAAATTTTAACACACATTTTTTCCCCACAGATAATTAATTTATGTCAAATGACAATATAGAATTGTACCATCTCGACAGCTAATAACAGAATATAATAAAGTTCACATGAAAATAGAGTGATTTACAATTTGTTCCACACACTACATGTATAGTACTACCAGTGTTATTGAACCTCTGCCAATTAATTGATAATTTCCTCATACTGGTACTGCAGCTGTTTTTTGTCATTGAAAGATGAAAACAGAAGTGCTGTGTAAGATAAATATTTAATGCAGAATGTACTGTGATAATTTCTCATATTCTAATTATCATTTGCAGAAAATCATACATTTTTTGTTGATTAATTTTCAGGTGCAAGAGCTGATCATTCACAAGGAGCCAAACTTATTGGATAACTTTTTAGATGTAAGTATGGTGTATAATTTATGCATGTATTTGAATTTATTACATACCTGATGAATCTTACTGAAGTGATAGAGCCTGTTTTCAGACCATGCAGTACAAGGTTATATATTTCATACTGTGGTGATACATGTTGTATTTACCCAGTATCCAGCCAGAAGTCCTTTTTGGTTTGAACTCATCTGTCATTATCCATTGATAAAATAGATAAGTTGAAACAGAAATGTGTTGAGAACACCTGAGCTCCAGTTTACAGTTAGGTAGCATGATGTATGTGTTCCTCGATCTAGCTCCTCAGCAACATTTTTGTCCACCAATGCTGTTCGATTCAAGTTTTAGGAAGGCCAAATTGAACACGAAAACTGGGTAATTGATGAGCAATGTTTTGTAGAAAATGTATAAAATGCATTGAAGGTACAATCGTAGGTTTATTCTGATGCATTGGCCTCGGACAATCTGAGATGTCAGATGAAGATGTGTGTGATATTACTTGTGTGTCCTGAATCTACCTGGTTTGATGATTATAATATCTGGTGATAAATTTTGCTGATTTTGGTTTTCATTCTTTTAACTGCACATAGAATATAATTTATTTTGCACCACAAAAACTTGGAACAAAGATGCATTCTGAAAAAAAGTTCCTCTAAATAAGTGTGTAAAAGAAATATATTTTTTTCTATTAAAAACCGTTACAAGATCCTACAGATTGTAATCAGGACTTAAACTCATTAAAAATCAAAAGTTAACTGAAATTTATTTATTATTTGTGTTTTTTATGTGATACAGGAAATGCTGGCCTTTCAGAGTGATAGAACAGTTGATGTGAGAAAATTTGTGATCAGCTTCATGGAGGAAGCCTGGTAAGTTATCTGTGGTGATGTAATGTGATCTGTTCAGTGCACGACTGTCTCTCGCCTGGTAAAGTCATGGTGACTGCTGCTAAAAGGCAAATGTGACAAATGATCCAGCTTCCTTTTTACCAGGAATGTCTTGGTGTATGAAATAGGGGAACGCTCAGTCGGGTGATCAGGTGTTTTGGGAAAGATCCCCTGAGCAGGAATTAGAAAATATCATCAGTGTTCCCACACGTACAGGTTAAGGAAAATATAAGTTTGAAAAAAATAAAAACCTGCGATGTGATTAGCAAAACGTTTTCCTCTACCTGTTTATAACAGAAAATGGATAGCAATAAATAAACACATCAATTTTCAGTATTTTGTTTATTCTATTTCAAATCTTCGTTATTTATGTATTTGGAATGCTCCTTCATTGACGGTAATACTTTGGACGTTGTACATATAACAACTGGAAAATTGTATAGACATGCTTTTTTAATCCAATTGGGAAATTAAACACTGAAAGTGGAAAAATTGCAGGGTCATTTTTATGTTGGGAATGGGTCCCTGTACCGGACCCTATAAACACCTGGCAAAGACCCTGGTGATTCTAGTAAAAATCTACCAGGCCCGAGGGCTCTAATCATTCTTTAGCCTTCTAGCCATGGCTAGGTTTCCTGTCTATTACTCCTATGCAAATTATATTTAATGAATTCTATTGTTGGTTCCCTAAAACGAAATCTGGATTCCTGTGGTGGGATAGATGTTTTACTGAAGTAGTTCTTGATAGTTCTTTGTGTATTTTTTTAAGCTTTAAACAGATTTTGTGAGAAATAGAACTGATTACTGGTAGCTGCAGATTTTTGTCATGTGAAAAACATTTTGAATTTGTTTAATTTTTGTGTGTAGCAAGAAGGACATGGAGTTGCTGCCGAAGATACTTCCCTGTCTGCAGCTGTTGTTGGAGGACGAGAATGTCAACATCCAGAAGAAGGTCATCCTCATCATGTCTCAGGTCTACAAATGTGTCCTCCAGGTAAGTATATCGCACATCATTGCTACACTCAGGTCTACAAATGTGTCCTCCAGGTAAGTATATCACACATCATTGCTACACTCAGGTCT
>JAUMHH010165645.1:0-16922 GCA_032359455.1 Chlamys rubida | reverse complement strand
ACAATGAGACAAACACGAACATATCGCAGCCCCCCAAAAACACACACGCATACACTACACGCATGCATATTGCACACAGGGGAGGTCGTCCTTAAATGACCATAGCTGTTGATAGGACGTTAAACAATACTAACCCAAACCAAACACATCCTAGCGCCTTGCTTGGCAATACCTCACTTTTGGCTTTAATATTGAAACTTCGCCCAGGTAAGGAAGGCAATGAGTTCTGTCCCCAGATCGGGAAATAACAAAATCCTTAAAAATGGTAGTTGTTTTACCTGCTTAACGTTCAGCAGTTAGGGTAATGGCAACAATTGGTTCACCCGCAGTCAGTATAATGTGAACAGGCGGCATGCGGTGCTGTGAGCCTTTGGCATGGTATTTCAGTGATATAGCACTATAAAGTCGGCATCAAATCCGCGCTATTACAAGGAGGCAATTACACCAACCTACCCTGCCTCCAGCACACATGCGCACATACACAACACACACGGAGGCACGTCCTTAAATGACCTGAGCTGGTAATAGGACGTTAAACGAAATAAAGTCAAACCAAGCCCTGACTGGACGTGGAAACCTAGGGGTCAACTGTCCGACCTCATGGGCTATCTCCGAGTACTCTGTTTTCCTACACCATTACGAACCCCTGCGCATTACCATCCGGTCCAACAAGAGCGATTTACCGAAGCTTAAAAATATGTCATAATTGTTATTTAAGAAAGAAGTTATAAATTTGGCACATACAATTGTTATAAGAGAATATGCGTTAGGTCCTTTTTTGGAACATACATTTTTGGGTCAATATGTAATTATCTTATTAATACTGATATGAATCATTTTACTTGCATATCTATTTGTGTTGTTTCCATCTCAAACCAGTCTTGTAAAAATATATAGATATTTGATTAATCTATGCAATACATGTCACTTCGGCCTTTTGTATAAATGCAGTCCACATTTAACATGTGTACGGCTGATTTGGGATATATATACACAGTCGTGTTGTATATCGGTGAGGAATGCAGACGAAAAGCCTCATTTACGTAAATCAGCCAAGCGATGTAGTACAAACAATTATCATTACGTTATCGCCTGATATTCCGCGTTACAGCACTAATCATGTTTCTGATTTGCATATTACTGTGTATATGTTATATTGTATCACGTGTTCCGCTTTGTGGTATTTAGGTATTAAATTATGTTTCTTTTATCAAAATATGATGTTAAATAGGCACTTTTTGTTTTAGAATATAACCCGAAATGTCCTTTTTGAAATACAAACAAGGACTTTTTGTTTTTGTTATCACATAAATGAACTCCCGTTATGAAAATATCAGTTTCTACGTTATATACTGGAAAATCACAGGACGATAAGATCTTGCACAGTGTTACAATAACATAGATATGGTGTTTCAGCATCTAGTAATGTCGGCTGAGATTTGTTTGAATGGGTCGAGTAGTTTATGCATACACTTCCATTGGAATGTCTCTGTAGTAATTCTCACTCCGACCCCTGACCTCTGCTTGTATATATAAAAGGTCAACTTATTTATACAAGTGTAATTATGTTTGGCATTTGTGAAAAATGCTGAGTATTTACAAGTGTATAAGCGGCCACTCGGACGCCGGATGTTGGAAGTCGACTCTCAATTGTAAATTGGCACGTAAGTGCCAGTCAAATTCTGGACAATTTAAATGTCCATCTTATCTCTGCTTTATTGAGATAATTGTATTTGTCAAAACCGATATTTCATTATTGTTAGGGGGTGTTTGACCTTTCAAATCACATACAATATGAACCCATAATGTAAATATTATCAACGCATCAGCTATTAGCAAATCAACATCAAAAATTAATGTTGAATATATTTATAATTTTTGTTTACATTCCATTGATGTTGTCATCTTTTAAAATATTAATATTTCGTATTAGTTTGGTACATTCTTTCTGTGAACGTCTTTTGTAGTGTTGTTTGGCTTGAAATTACCAAAGGGCCGTAAACGAAGGCAATACAATCCTAAAACGACAACAAATTGTTCCTTAATTAGAAATAATTATAACTACCACCATATTTATATATTTCTTGTGAAAGAACAGTATACCTTTTAATAATCACTGATATTACCTTATTGATGGAACTATAAAGCAGTTGCAGTGTCACGTTGACTTTTCATCTGTGGTCACCGCCTTCATATACACTTTCTTACTATCTTACATTTCGAAAATAAACTTTTTTACAACAATTATGAAAGAATTATTTTTTCAACTAAAATGAATCCATCTTGTTTGTGTGGATGGTAGAGCGCGATGAGTCTTTGCGTGGAAGGAAACCGGAGGAACAGGAGAAAACCTACACAGTCTCCTATCGGGACGTCAAACTATGGCCGTCATGGTAAAAGGCGACTGCACTATCCACTGCGCTACCCGACCACTCTCAACTCCCACCTTTTTAAAGGGGCCCAACTGACTGTTGGTAGCGAATGAATGAACGGCATTCCCAGATTCAATATCATAATAATGATAAGATTTATTTTCTTGCATAAGTACAAAATTTCATCACTTAAAACAATTTGTTGAGATTCCGGAGATCAAATATTCACGTATAAAGCGAACGTTTTACCACTGAGCTGTATTCCATACACAAAATGATTTTTTATTATCTGGTTAAGATTTTGTGTTAAAACCACTGAATGGACATGCGTTGAGACAGAGTTATCCTTCAAACATCGAAGTAACAAAACGCAACAAAGAAATACGGCAGTTGTAACAATCACACAAAACCACAGTTAACTTGGATCCTTCATCACGTTACTTAGGTTTTAAAATGCTACTGAAGTAATGGATCTGTAACGGTAATGCTTGCCTCCTTTAACTGGTTTTGTTATATTTCAGTCCGATATGGCCTTTGTGAACGTCGATGGAGGTTACACGGATATACATTAACAATGTTGTTATATTATGTGTTGGTTATATCGTTGTGTATGTTTTGAAAAATATTACGGTAGCAGATTTTGGCATGCTCGCATTATGTAAACACACGCAGTTAGACTATTATAAAAAGTCTAAAAAGGCGTCACTGTCTAGATAAATTTTACATGTGAAATGTTAATTTTGACATATCCGGGAGTGAAACTGATATAGGACGTTGATACATGAAGACATTTACCATATTGCAGTTTTACATTATTGCATAATCTGCTGGCATTTGTAATCGTGATAGGCGGGTTTAGATCTTGAATGTTACCATGACGTTATATTTAAAGGAAAACCTGGATTGAAATTCCATAAAGGCAGATGAAAGAGTTCAGGACATGATTGTAGCGATAATTTCAATCTTTTTATAGGTCTGCTGCTAATGGCATACTAAAGAAACCATGATTGATATGCTGCCCTCAATACAACGCTTGAGGAATCCTTTACTTTCTCTCTTAGTTTGTCTTTATTTTCGGCGTTGTCTCGCCAAGAACACATCAACACATTACCTTAGATGTTACAAAGACCTCTAACCCCGAAAAAACAATGTTATAATTGCATATTTATAATATGATATCAATGATGATGCGAGGCCATTTATCAGTTGTCACAGTCCTTGTACGAACTTAACTGTTGAACAGATGTTAAAACCAGTTACATACGCTGTTACAAATATATATATATATCACAAAATAAGATTCAAACACGGGATTAAGATGAATGATGCAATGAGGTAAGATGGTATCCATGCAATACTAGGTGCAAATCCATTAACTACAGCATTTGAAATGAAAGTGTATTTCATATTGCAGTATTGGATGAATGTTGTAACAGACAACTGGAATCCGCATTGTGTACAAATGTGTATTTTACTGTCATACAACACCGTAAGTTATCCATTATAATGGGGGAGGGTCGGGTGATGGGCCTACTGCTCCACACTTCACCCTGTATGTATGTTCGTTTAGGACAAGGGAATCCCTGTAGAATCTAAACACAACAGGTACCAAAATTGATCTGTTGCCTCATTTGCAACACTCTGAACCTCTGTCTTTATGTTTCTCTTTTATCTTCTTTCATTTCAGCGTGTTCGCCCTGGAAAGTACACTGTTAAAATAATATTACTGGGTTGGGTCGCGTGGTACTGTAACGTGCCAAAGTATGATTATTCTAAGTGAGGTAGCACTATTAGTGTCCTTAAATGCCCCCGTTATAAGTATACATCGTCATCAAACTAAAACAAATAAAACAAAAAAACATCGTTATCATTGAGGTCAAGGCCAGTGCTTATCAGACATTTCTTAACAAATAATGTTTAATTTAGTAGTATGTCAATGTCCTTTTTCCTTTGGCCAGAACATGCGGCGATTCATCACACAGTAAACACAGTAAATATTAATCGGACAAGTTCCAAATGGTTCTCTATCTTCAATATCAGTTTGCATATGAGATGTCAGATGTTTGCTTTTTGATGAGAATATTTTGACATAAGCAGATGATAAACTCCGTATGTGTGGCAACGGGGAAATACATATATCTGTAATGCAAGTACTCCAATATTTCAGTACATTACTATCTGTAATGATGGAGTCACATTACAAATTCTTTGCTTTTTCCAGTACTCTATTGATGGAGATGTTGTGGTCGCAAGATTGAGACCAAAACAAGCAATTACCAGGTGAGAATAATCTCGATCAGACAATAGATGAACAAAGCAAGACAAACGGTGGTGTTATTGAAGGGTTTTCGAATATACATATATATATGTCTTGATATACATTCCCTTATCTGTATCCGAACGTGACTGAATGAGGTATATTCATCCATTTCATATAAAGCTTGCAAGGTACTAAGTAAACGGACATCCTATTGCAATGTCAAATGATTCAGCAGAGCACTACTGCAGGAAGTAAAAACAAGTGATAACATCAATTAAAAACAAACATGAAATCAGGATTTCGGTGATATTTAGGATTCGGTGTATAGAGCTTAGCGTCCCTTTAACAGCTAAGAAGGGGCCGCGGTGGCCAAGTGGTTAATGCGTCTGACATTCCGCTACCACTAGCAATGAATCGCGGGTTCGAGACCTACGTTGGGCAGTCGCCAGGAACTGACCGTAGGTCGGTAGTTTATTTTCTCCGGGAACTCCGGCTTTTCTCGACCATAAAGACATGGCACGTCCTTAAATGACCATAGCTGTTAATAGGACGTAAAACACAAACAAACCAAATCAAACAAACCAAAATCCAGCTAAGATCGTTTAAGGATTTGGCCTTGCATGCGTTAGTGTGTGAAATATGTACGTTACAACTACCATTTTGCAAGCAAGGAACGCCTAGAACGCCTATCAATTCCTAACATGACAAGGCGATTGAGAGTAAAAATAAAGGAATATATGTGTATTTGTTGAAAGGAGTTTTGGGAACCCTATTCTTCAACCCATGAACAAATTGGATTTATGCATTGAGTTAAAAATAGTTTGTGTGTATAGTATCAAAACAAACGAGATCAGTTTTAACCTGATCAACTACTCAACTGTACAATGTCATTCAAAGATGGAAAACGGCAGAGGCAGTCTTTGGCACATCCTTTGGCATCTTATTAAGAAAGAGCTACACAACATATGCCTAAAATACTTCCCACATTTCAAAACATGGCCACCATATGATGCTGAAGTATCACTACCTGTGAAAATTATCCTGTTAGCTCATTAACCTGCACGAGGTAGATATAGATGTTGTTAGCTTCTCTACGTGTGTTAATTACCCAGCGTCTGTTTTACAACCCTGAACTGCAGCCTCCTCACAGCAGTAGCTTGGGAGACAGCTGGCGTGGAGAGAGAGAAAAAAACTTGGTATAAGATGCAATCTTTGATACACCTGTGATGAAAACACACAAAAGGCTTTGAACATCAAATACAAAAATGCAGGTTTCAACAAAATTTACACAAACATGATTCACAAAGTTAAAACATTAACTAAGTTATACTACAGAAATATCAAGCGAGTGAAGTTCGTAATTAAATACTGAAAAATTACTTCAACCTAGTTAAACCTGGTCCTGACCAAAATTAAGGCAACTGTACATACACCATGCTTGCTGTCTTTCTTTCTGGGTCTTTTTCGTGGTTCTTGGTGGTTTCTTTCCTTTCTCGTTGATTTAATATATTTGTTCAAGTGTGTTGATGCTGAGGAATTGATTTTCTTATTTATACTGAAAATATAATACCTTGCAAAGTTGATAATTTTTAACGAAATCGTTGTAGTTAATACTCAATTAAACGTATTTTCGATATGAAAACCCCCTAGAAAATATCAAAGTTTCAGGAAAACGTTATTCAAACTTCATAAAACGGGGTTAAAATACGAAAAAAGGAAAGATTTACATCGAGATATTAGGAATGAAGAATTATTTTCCGATGAGATCACGAGGACCACTATAAAACTGGCCAATAACCTTTATTAACCTATATCACTATTAACCTTATGTTGTATGTTTGTCCGTCAGCACTCGACATGCGTCGCGGAAATCAGGAAATCAAGATAACATTTTTTACGAAGATTCTAGTGAAGTTTCAGATTCCAATACAAACAAAGCTGGCCCGTTTCCTTAAAATTCAACGGTAATTGGAAAGATTATCATACAGAAGCATAATAGCATAATAAATTACATGTAGTATTTGGTATTTTGAAATATTTGAATATGTATAGGTAAGGTTTTCTTTTGTATGAATTTAAGTTGTTTACAAGCATGAAACATAAACATGTCTGCAGCAATGATCAGTTTATAAATTTGTCTTAAACATTTTCGTCCGTTTGATTAATTTCTTTAAACATGTTTTATCGGTATTTTCTTGACCATTGCGGCTTCTGTGTTGATGGGCCGTTAAGAATGTAATAATAATCATTGGATCTCAGGGTAAATAAATAAAGACTCCTGTTTTGTTTTCATTTTGGATTTCAAGCCGCTAAATCTTTTGTAAAATGATTGAACTTGTTATGTTGGTTTCGACAGAATTATGGTATAGGGTACTAAAATGTACTGATGATAATGTTATCAGCCTCTTGTTTTAGCTTATTTGACTTTTATAATATTCCGAGCGTTGTGACTATCTGTAAGAACAGGCTTAACGAGTTAAATTTGTGCCACATCATCTATAGTTTCCTAGATTGTTTCTAAGGTCATCTGAAGCAGTTTAGTAGAGTTCTGTTGTATTGTTCTTAGTACACAGAGGGAAAGGAATGCATTGTGGTTCGACCATTGGTAGACATCGATGATTGGCCTAGAGTTCCCATAAGTTCTTCAAATGTAACATTGCATTTCATCCTTGACTATGCTAACAGCTCCATTGAGCAGTGTACAAAAACATAAATAAGTATGCAATGAATGTTTTATGTAAATATGTGCAAGGTTGTTTTTTTTGGCAATGTTTTCGTTCACAATATACCCAGTTATATAACTCAATACGGTTCGTTTAGTTACACATTCATAAGTACATGGCAATATTGTTATTTACATTGAACACCGATTGAGTATACCATATCATGCGAAGCAGATCATATATTACTGACTGCATGGCCACCCTTATTGTACTAAGGACTGTTTTATAAATAGACAAATCTTCTTTTTAATCTCTGGACATTAATATAATGCAGCACTTAACTTTTTCGTTTTCAGAAAAATTTAGAATTAACATGTAGCTAAAGTTATATTTGTATATGTTTATTTGCTTGAATATTTTACGGTTAGTGTTATACGTCAATATTGGGAGTATTTAGAGGTGAGTTCAGGATCTGTTTATATATAAACATATGTAACTATATGTAAACCCTGTCGAGTGTATATACTGACTGTCAGATGTGTGATAAAACAAGTTCAGACAGTTACCATCGGTTATGAGACATTTTCTTGAGGATATATCGCACTTGATAAATATTCAGGGAATATTAGATGAAAGTAAGGCTCATAACTGGTTATATTATTGAAAAATCCCAATAGTACGCTTCAACACCAGCGAGACATAGCCAAGTAACGTGGGCACAAAAATACGAAAAACGTGTTGTTTTTTTAAATATCTATCATATCAAGTAAAACATTTCTGTCACCAGCGATTAACGCCAAACTCGCGTTTTTTAATTTAAATAAAGAATAAAACATCAACAACGGCTGTGCCCTTCATTTGAAAAATAAGCCTGTGTTTCTTTGTAGCATTGGAAACTAGGGTTTTGTGGCTTTTAGAAGGTATTCAGTGAACAATATGACCACAGATACATCACTTTAAAATATTTAATAAACTTAAACCATTTTCAGAAAACGTTTGGTGCGCACAATTTCGCGCTTTACCGCAAATGATATACGGATTTGGGACGTCAAATCTACGTTTTCACCAAAACTAAATCAATTACAAAAACATCAGCAGCTTCTGCAATTGAAGAGTTCATCCGTACTTCTGGGTAACATATGAAACAGGCTTTTTGTGGCTTTCCAAAGATGACAGAATATTTGGAGTCGTCGCACAATATAATAGGGTAAAACTATCGTCTGTATTTGTCCGTTTGGTATTTACATTAACACTTCTGGCTATCCCATTATCAAAATAACGGAACTGCTCGATTGAAAAAACTATTTAGTATATTTGACTGTAGTAGAGCGTTACTTATTCAACTTGAACTTGTATCATCTTGGTGTTTTACTACGGTGGTATCTAAACCGAACACTGTATTATCTGGACATGCATCCAAGCAAAATGTCAATTTGATTTCGGTATTTTTGTGAATCGACGAAATATTCTTTGCGAAATTCAGTCTAATTTGACACATACCGGGTCCGTTTCACACGAAAACTATAATTATTTTCCTCCTTAAATTGCCATATTATGTACTTCATAAAATACATAACATGGTATTTTAACGAAAACGAACGAATTATTGGTGTTTTCTGATCTGCTCTATTTTGCTATTTAATCGTTATTATTCGAAACATTACCTAAGATACACGGAGTCAATTAACTATTGTCTAAGCGGTGAAAATAATTACTCCTTAATGAACACAGCCAATTTCCAGTAACTCATTCTCAGGGGTTTACGGCATTCCACACTGGATAACACATTGATGGAGGATGGATTTTGATAACCCTTGGGAACAAGGAAAGTACGACCGCTGAATCAACACAGATAAACTCGCGGGCAACTGTAACGGTACACGACATGATTGTCCGACACCCGTTCTACAAAGGCAATAGATATGTCATTGATATCTCGTCTTTCACTTTTATCAAATTGATGAGTTTCGTGTCATGTAGGTCAGCTGGGGTCATTGGGTTGATCTATCTTACGGATCGTTGTAAAATAAAAAAAACTGTGTGTGGGAGGTGGAAACAGAATCCTTGGGAACGAGTCACAGTTTGACACCAAGTCACTTCAATCGCATAAAAGATGTTTGTTCACAGTTTTATGTATAAATGTAAGTGTGTGATGTATAGCTACATCTAAACGTATTCCACTAACATAGACAAACAAAAACACAAAATACATATTTATCAGATACAGTTTGGACAGAAAAAGGCCAACACACTCAGAGCTGTGCAATATACATAATCTTAAATGAATAGCTTCTCAACACGTCTTTAACACGTTCATTTCTTCAAGGAAATTCTTTAGACTCTCTGAAGAATCTCCTTGGAGAGATGAAAGTGTTGAAGAGTATAAATTCAGTTTTTTTTTCATGCGTAAGGTTATGTATTACTTTAATATATACCTAAAGCAGTTAAGTTGAATGTTGAAACGATAAAAGGTAAAACGTTGCATTGCATTATATGCCTATACTGTTAGAGACTTATATTTAGGTCACAGTATATAACAATTTAAATCCTAAGGATGTTAACCTTACCATATGTTTATTTTATTACAATTTATCTACAGTAATAGTTTTCATTTCAGTTTGATCATCTGTAGACGGCGCACCGTGATATATAGATTCACTCCTGCTATACTACATCTCTCAGCAATTCTCATTAAATGTTCGTCTGTCTTTGATCCGCGGACAAACTACCAGCTCCTCCTTTGTAGTAAGTCCGTTTGAGATGATCCAGATAGCTCAACATTCCAAAAATGGCCGACTTTTCCTCAAGCGGAACTACTTAGAACATTGAAAAAAAACTCTGAAATTTTCTCAAACAGTAGTTTCCGCTCCGTTCCATTAGTCCTGACGCTAAGCGTAACCTTACGAGGGTATTTGTAGATATGTAATATACGTGTAACTGATACAGGCTTGCTCTCCTGTAGACTTTGTCTAGAGACATGCTATGCCTATTGATTACAGGTCGACAAACAAGAAAAAACTACACAAGAAACTACTGTGTAACTCGGATCATAGGGCGCTCGCTTTCATGTCAAAGTCATGTTCACAGCGAGAATCTACCAGTATAGACATTTTATTATTCTGTTCAGTAAATTGGGTCATTTAAGTCTTAATCAAAGTAATTATACTACCTACCAGGTACATATCAATATGCTGTGTGGTAAAGATTAACAAATCATCTCGGTATCATTATGGCAACATGATCTTGTTTTAATAACGGAGTAATTCCAGAGCATTATCGTATACATAATACCCTCAGGAGTAAAACAAAAAAGGCTCTTGTTTATTTATATATTTTTGAGGAACTTGACATCCGCCTATAATGATCAATCTCACGGTAATGTTTTATCACTTAAATTTATATTCTCGTTTTATTCAATTAAAAGTCAGAAAAAGAAGCCAGTATACATTAATACTTATAATTTGTTTACCAGCATAAGTGGACAGATTGAGTCTCTATTAAGAGTTGAGGGATACGATAAGAAGGGTTAGAGAGCACGTGACGATAGTCAGTGATACATGCAGGCGACCTGTACGTCAAACAGGCTCTTCTAATTCATTTAGAAGTATTTAATCTTTGTAATCTCTGAATGTTTTTAGATATATCATGTAAAATCCCTACTACTTATTAACTTAGGACGTATGTATGATTGTTTTTGCAATGAAATATTCATTCGTTTAATTTTCTTCATTTGAAATATAAATGAACAGTCAGTAATCTTTACTTTACACGATAACATTTAATGTAGCTATCAATCAACTATCCTGTTATGAAATACTTGCAGGTTCGGGGAAGTAATTGACCTGCTGTTTACCGCCGTGCGTCTTTGTAGGAGGCGACTAATGTGTGGGGCATCTGCAGATTTGGCGCTTTCTTCTGTGTTCTGATGGGGAACAAGTAACCAACATTTATCAGCGCTCCCGTTGCAAAACTTTGGATATCTATTTTCTCTTTTTTTTCTCACTTTTTTATTCTTTCTTTCTTGGATGTTTTCTTCCAGACAATCGTCTTAAAAGACCTTACCTGTTGCAAGGACGTTAAACTTTAACAAACCAAACAAATGAACCCGGTTTAGTTGTGGATATTAGACTTCTTGATTCGAGTTATCACTTTCGACGTCACCATTAGGACTACTGGTCATTAACAAAGATTTACCTGATGAATTTAGCACCATACTTTGTAATTTTATTTTTAAAAGTGACTGACTTTAAAATCGTTTGCATATCTTTTTCAGCGAATAATATTTATTTTTTTTCTCTCAAGAATTCCTTTTTTGAAAACCCTTTATACGATTGGGGAACCATTAAAAGGTCAAAAGTACAACAAATATTGAGATTTGTTTTACCATCGACGCTCACGTCCCTTAATGACCTTAGCTGTTTAAAGGACGTTAAACCCTATATAACCAACGAGCATCTGTACTATCATGAAATGTTTGTTTGTCATTGTCTGCGGATGTATTCCACAAAGCATCATTCGATGAAGTCTACAGAATTACTGTAGTTTCTTACAGTGTTTGAAGGGGTAAAGGAAGACAAATCCCGGGGTTCGCACTGAAGAACTACCCAACGCCAATCATACACTTGACCAGTGTTGCTATCCAGGAATTGTAAATACACAGTATCAAAATGAAAGAAGAACACTTTACAAAAGGAGGTATCAAATTATGTTATGTTGCTGCTATCTTTTATAAAGGGGAAATTCTTTAAGCGAAAAAATAGCTTTGTAGTGAAGTCGAACTTTGAAAAGTTTATATTACCTAAAAGGTAAAAGAAGTATAGCTGAAGATGATGTACACGTTCTTTAAAACAACAGTATACATCTAAGAACGATCTTTCGATCAACAATGTAATAAACAGCGTCCCAGTAAGACAGATACCAATCTTATCAACACCTAAACGTGTTTACATAGGGAACATGTATTACAACAGCGTCCATGTCCTTTCAGAATTTCCACTCGGCTTTGTTAAGTTTTACTCTGAAAAAACATCTGACGGTGTTTTGTTACTTAATGCACGAAATCTGTTTAGTGTAGATAATACATATCTCTGCATATGCAATACACGTGTAAAAAGCATATAACACTGGTGTGGGCTGAGGTTTGGCTGTCAGCACATCGACGTGACGCGCTGACGGACGAGACCTAAGCTTGCGGCGTCATATAACGTTCCCTGTAGACAGTTGTTTGTGTAATATAAGCACCTGGTCACATTATGCTTAAACAATTAATGTTGCAGCACTAGTTTTCTATCTGTTACAAACAACAACACATTTTCAGTGTTCATATTTCCCTAATGAGACAGTTACCACATTTATAGCACACTGGTCTTGTCAGTATAACGTGACCGAGTGGAATGCTGTGCTCATTGCCTTGAGCATGGTATTTTAGTGAGCTAGCAATCGAAAAGGCACATCAAATATGCGCTGTCGCAATGAGGCAAATACACCAACATATCGTCTCCAAAGAACATACATGCATGTATCCCACACATGGAGGCACGACTTTAAATGACCTTAGTTGTTAATAGATGCTACGCCCAATTAGACCAAAGCTAAACCCTAGTCCACTCGTCAGTTAACTGTAGTGTAACTATAACTGGTCAAAACTTTCATTTAAATGGACATCAGATTTTTTTTATCGGATAACTACCCCATAAATTGTATTCTATGTACAATTCCTCTGCAAGTAGGAACGCACATGAATTGGTGACGTTTTGAACCTTCTCACGCCTCGTGGTACATAAGGCCATCGCTAGAAGCAAACAATCAGATGACGTAAGGCTGTTCCGAGAATGTTTTTGCACTGACGATACAGTTACTTCAATGACGCATATACAATGTACCTGATATAAGGGAATATTATTATTTTGTCACCAATATCCACAAACTAAATTTTGTAAATATACGCACTGAACGGATTTCTTCAAAAATATGTATTCATATATGGACGCAAATCAGGTACATCCATTATTAACATGGTGGGCTTTATGAAATATTGATGTAACCGTTTTGCATTTCATATCGGTACGAAAGTTAAAAAACCTCCATTCAATCACTGTATGAACACATGTTTTATACAACACCTAGCTGAGCTTTGATTGGATTTGTTTTTAATTGTGACGTCACAGGCAATTAGGGCAACTTTATAACACCACACACTTCGAACTGCATTGTGACCTCAAAAAAGACCGTGTTAGATTTCGCGTTAAACTGTTGTTTTTCGTGAATGCTAGCTAAATCTCTTGGTATTATGTCATGCAAGACTAATTAGTTGGAACATTTTATTGTGGCTCGCCAGACTTTGACCTTTCTCATAAATCTTATGTAAAGTTAAAACTCGTGAAAAATCGTTTATACATTGTATGTATGCTATGAATTGATAACCATGCACTTTACCTTATATTGCGTTATTTCTACTGAGAGTATACAAAAATCATTCCGTTCGCTGATGACATACCTAAAACAATTTGATTACGAATTTTGTACGGAATATTTACTGACACCTCGCACCTTGAAGCCAGGTGATAAGGAGGGGAGGTAATCCCTCTGATTTACTACAACCTTATGGTAACTTGTTTTGAGTAATTTCCTATCTAGCTTACAATCAAAATATTTCCCTCCTTTGATAGAAAACATAATTATACGTAATGAAGTTTGTTCATCTTATTGTGAAGATTCCAAAAGTTATCGTCGATACAGAGTAAGGACAACTGTTATAACCTATTGGGTCACCAGTCATTACAACCGCTACCACGCTGTGATTTATTTGCGACATAGGAAAAGTATAAAAACAAGATATATAGCGGATGCAGTCGTGTTTTTACGATATCCTCTGCGCAACATCGTCGATAATCCTGTCCTCTCCAATCACAACATGGCATTACTAGTTCCAGAAAAAACGGCAACTATCTACTGCTGTAGTTTTTTGTAGAAACGTTAAAATAATTCCGTAGGGTTTACTTGTACCTTAAACTACCATGACTCGAACGATTTGGGTTTTAATGAGGTCGAAGTGTCAATGGCCAATGTAGTAATGTTTCGTCAGCTTCATGTTCAAATCCATCTACCGTTATTTACAATGGTATGTTAACTGTACAGCTATGTTTATATATGTGTCTGAGTTAAAACTGTAGTTATAACAATAGAAATATAAAAAATAAATAAAAAAATTGTAAATACGTTAAACACAGATATGATTGATTATTTGAGTCGATGCCACATTAAGTTGGCGATGAAGTGCACAAGGTGTTTCGAGTCTCACAATAAAACAGGATTAAACTTCAGGGCGGGTCATACAAACCTCCCATGCCATTCATCATCAATCAGGACGTGTTTGGTAGGAGGGGGACAAAGCACCTGCCCTGTGGTGTCCCTCTAAGTGAAGGGACGCGTTACCTTTGACGCTACCGTACAGGAAGGCAGTCTGAATCATTTCATCAAATGACAACTGTGGAGACATTTAACGAAATATTCTTTCATGAAAAAGACTTTTCTTATTTTCATCTCAAAACTTTACGACAATATTGTCATTTTTCCGGAACATGGTTATGATATCCGATTATTTCCCTTTTCTTTACAGTACCACATATTCTACCTACGAGGTATGCGTGAGATACCTTAACAACCAAAAAGGGAACAAACGTGATCATGAAAATAAATTTTGGTTTGATAGCATAACAATTGAACAAATATAAAAACTACATGAATTATATAAAATCGGGTGGTGACATATTGGCGACTTACTGTACATTATGTTATTTCGCACAACCAGCCCGTCCAGGTGAAGTCTTACATATTTTGTAGCTTTGTGGATATCGGTTGATTAATCTCTTTTCCGGGTTGATGCATGCGACCGTGAACTACCTGTACTGTTATACATGCTCTGTAAACAAGATTAGAAACGACACCACTCAATTGTCGAAATTTTGACTGGTGAGTTGCCAATTTGAACCTTGACGTGATTTTCAAATAAGGTTAACAATAGAAAAAGATCCTCTACTCCTTTACTGATAATACAGGTGACACTTTAGCTAACATCGTTGACTCATACCTCAGTAGCTGCATTTTTCACAGATCTGGTTCGTTTATCCTTGTTGTGCTAAACCAAACACCACAAACTGCAGGAGGTTTCAGTTTCCTAAGGAAAGACATTTCGTGAATCCGTACTTTACCCTTTTCTAATAAAAATCAGAAAGTGTGTCAGAGGTAATTTATCAAAACGCTGTGATCTACAAAAATGTATGAGTATTTTTTGTGTTATAACGCTATCGTGTGATATCTCGAGGCTAGTAAACAATGCGTGTAATCTACATGGAAGTAGGCTAATAAGACGAAGACAAATACGTTCGTGTGTGGTGATATATTTAGTAGAAGATGTACGCCGGCACTTTTCACCTATCTTCCTGACACAAAATAGCATTCTTATGTTAATAATACTGATAGTCCCACGCTGTTTCGTGTTTAAAACAATGCAATATAGGTCAGTTGTTTTGTTAATAGGTAAATACGTCACTGTGTGTTTATAAATACCAAGAGTCGTCAATTTAACAGGTTTGCTACGTACTGCAATCACTATTTTAGTACTAAAGGCTTTTGATTGATTGATTGATTGGTTTTACGTCCGCTTCACTACCGAGTAATTCGGTTATCCAGCAGACGATACTAAAGGCTGTATACGACCTTACTGTGACATGCACTTTCTTTTCAAAGGAGATTTTATACGAAGAAACCTTTACATATCTAAATGTTAGCGTTGACTTTGATTAATTGTAATTAGTTGATAACTTGTTACGGGTAAAAAGTTCATAATACTTTGTGTTTGATAGTGTTTGTCTGATTTGTCAGACAGTTATATATATAAATGGCATTAAGTAAGACAACTCTTACATTAATAGCAGACATAATATGTAAATAAGTATACGCCTTTAAGTTAGATTAAGCAATTTTTTTCATGATCTAGGAACTAAGCTGCCTACAGCTTTACTTTTGGCTTATGTATTTCGATCAATACGTCTCATCATAAAAGCCTATAAATTGGCAGTAGATTTGCCACTGTTAGTCAGGCGGCTAATCACCCATAGTCTCGATCAATGATTTCTACATAAAACAGTACATTAACAAATGTCAAAGTGTTAAACAGTAGCAAGGCTAATGGTCCTGATAAACAATTCCGGTATAACTGGACACGTGTCGAATAAAGTGTGTGTACAGAACACAAACCCGCGCATAAAACATAGAGTTACAGAAGATTACGTCACGGAAACAACACATTTCAATTTATACCAGAGCATAAATCATGGCAGTTTTGTACCAGTCGATATGATCATTTGGGATTTAGTTTTAATATAATTGAAATACAGCTGTAAAAGATTAAATCATCACACCGTGTGATGGTCCATGTGTTGATGTATCCAGGGATCGCGCAATGACTGAAGAGCATTGCATGTTGACTTGAATGTGCTAATGGAATCGGAATCGCGTATACACAAAACATAGATTCATGGAAGTGATGACTAATATTCCGTCTTTGCGTATTGCAGAGTTATCTTCTCTTGTGAGCAGGTATTGATTGTTACGTCATTGGTTTGT
>JAUMHH010165623.1:0-16924 GCA_032359455.1 Chlamys rubida | reverse complement strand
AGTATGTTTCAGTGAGGTAGCACTATAAAGTCGGCATCAGTTCCGCGCTATCACAAGGAGACAAACACGAACATATCTCAGCCTCCAAAAATACACACACATACACTACACGGATGCATCTTGCACACAGGGGAAGCCGTCCTTAAATGACCTTAGCTGTTAATAGGACGTTAAACTAAATCCAACAAACAAACAAACAAACTTTCAAGAGTGTTGTGCAAACAACACATCAGCACGCTCATACGACCACACAACACCATTAAATAACTATTAGTTCATCTGAAAGACAAATTGCTGAATCAATACAAAACAAGGCTGGTTTACCAAATTCCAAGTAACAGCTGCAACCTTACATACATCGAAGAAACTTGCCGGAAATTTGGGACACGCCTTAAAGAACATAAGAAAGACGTTGAAACCATGAAACAGCAAGACTACGCTAGAAATACAGGGAAGAAACAATACAATAAATCAGCCATTACAGATCATGCTAACAAGTACAACCACATCATAGACCGGAACAACTCGAAAGTGCTTGAACGGGAGGACAAATGGAAAGTCCAGAAAATCAAACAATCCATCTGGGCTAAAAGGAAGAGGGATTCGACGAGACAAAAGAGGTCACCAACTGAGTCATCTCTATGACCTCATTTTAACATCCAATACGGGATGGAATGCTTAAACATGTTACCCGTCCCCCTGTCTGCCTGCAGTATTAGAATGCAACTGGGCGAAAAAGTTTCTATGACTTTTGACACCTGGTTTTACTGATTCGGCACACTGAGACTTAGAGATTTTTTTCAGCAGATAAGAATCGAAACACCGAAACAAAAATAGCGGCTATAAATCTAGTAAATATGAGTATGCCGTCGGTCTGTCAGTGCAATTCTTTATTTTAATTATTATAACCTTATATTGTAAATACGCTTGCTCTTTAATGACACGCGTGTTTATTCTCCTACATGGTAAAAAAACCGAATTATGGTATGAGTTTTTTTCCGTTTATCCCCATGTCTTAAAAATAGGAAAAGGGCAAAAAGAGATGACGCTTTCTCAAACCCTCAACCATACAAGTCAGTACTTCACATGACATTGTAAAAGTGGCTTATAGGCCTAAGGAGCTGGATGCAAAACATATCAAAATATTGTATGCCAATAATATTCATGTAAAAATTAAAAAGAAACTGTTAGTTTATTGTCAAGTACACATGAAATAAATGCATACATCACTAAAATTAAAAACAAAACTCATTAAACTAATACATGTACAATCCTGACGAAATTCCTGATTCAAAGCAGAGAAGTTCAATGTATACCTTATACACCATCGATTATCAAATGCAATACTGTGTGTACATATATATTAATGATCAATTATCTATTCAAACAGGACCTGGTTTGCTTCAAAGTCCATGAAGCAATGACGTACAACATATATGAGATAGATTAATTGAGTGGAACCGTGTTATTTTTTAAGTGTGACAAGACAAAAATCAGCGAAATACATATTTTGCAACTTACTACAATTTACTATTAATAAATTCTTTCCAGAATTAGTTTTTCTCTGTGTTTGCAACAGGAAACCGATGTCCTATAAAACAAAAGCCAATAAATTATTGACTGGTACAATGTAACAAGCATTCCACATCGACAGAGTCAATATACCTTGATATCTTACAAGATATGACGATTAGTGAGTCATCAAATATACAAATTCGTAACACATCGGAAGATATCAAGATCGTGAAATGTTAAAGTAGTTCCTGTTTTGTTGGTTTTATATGCTTTTAATATATCAAAATATTAAAATACACGTTAATGATATACTAGTACAAGACATACTGGAAAACGAGCAAACACATAACATGGAATTGAAGTCCGTGTGACAAGAATATGACACAAAACAAGAGGCACATGGGCCTTAACGGTCACCTGAGTTCTGATATATTTGTACAGAGAGTTGATTTTTGTTTTTAAAACAAGAACAGAAATATTATTCAAAGTGACAAAAAACAACAACACCACCTAATTCAATATCTAGCATACCCCTTAGGGGTAGGGCTGGCTCAAAATTTTCAAAGTATCCAACTGTGAACTCAGGGTTATAATTCCAATCAACTTATCAACATGTTATATCCAAAGTATCATTTCCCAATATAAACCACAATAAATACTGATAATGCTAACCCTAATTGAATTACTTCCAATGGAAATTAAACAAATGTTGGTCCAAAATGTGATTTCCCTATATAAACTATAGTAAAGTTTACCCCTCCCCAGGGGGAAACGTAATCACATATGTGAATGGTGAAATTAACACTTGGTGAACATGGATTTTATTGGTAAAGGGCGAATATTTGACTGGGCGAAAAATTTCCTGGTATACAGTAATATTGTAACCAAATGCCTTATAATATAAAGTGTGTCGCAATGCCACGCGTGCAATATTGTTACATAATGACTCGCTGTATGTTTGTTATATATTGACTCGCTGTACGTATGTTATGTATAAAACCTTGTAAATACAGCATATTTATCATATATTTTACAGATAGACCTAGATGTGTAACATTTTCTATACAGTATTCACATAGTATGATCTGATATATATTTTGTAAGTTATTAATTATTATATTGATTTATCATATTTTTAATTTGATTCTTTTAATGTTTGAATGGTGTTTGAATGGTTTTTCTAACTTTGTATCTTTCTCTGCAAAATATTTATCATGCATTTTGCAAACATGACCAGTTACTTGTGCTAATCGCCTTAACCAGCAGTGGACTAGTTATTGATTTGAAACCATATTATACTGCTTTTTTTCTCGTTTATAGCTCAGCCTTGTTGATTTAAGCTTGAAGTTAAAGAATCTCAGCATCAGATTGTCTAATCAATAAAGGTTAATTTGTTTAAAACATTTAAATAAATTTGATGCATTTTTTTTCATTTAAATTATGTAAGTTTTAAAAAGTGGGAAAACATTTAATTATCAATAAAAATAAATTTGTGCTAATATATATGGCAAGAGTTTTACTACAAACAGCTGATATTAAACAGTGTATTTTAAGTTAGATATTTTAATCATAATAATAATAGACTTCAAATTCAATGTATTTTCAAGAATGGACATATTATTTTTCTAGGAATCATGATCAATTCTAACAGTTTGATATAACAATCGTACGCTCAATACACAAATGCTCAAACGATTTTGTGTGAATATCTTTTTAAATGATTTTTTTTCTTTAAACAATGTTTTTTACTATCTCTTGTAATATTTTAGGGAAAACTTGGCATAATAGACATGATATGATGTAACCCTAGGTTGCTGTCCGTTTGTATGGCAGTGTAGTATAATAGGAAACAATACCAAATGTCAGGGGAGGTAGATCTTTTTAGGCTAAATTGTACAAAATAGTATAGAAAAATAGAAAATAATGAGTCAATTGTAAAAGTCTTCCAACATATCGTTACATGTCAGTTACTGGTAAGTGGTCAGTAAAACGGGTTGTACATGTAGACGTAGTGATCTGATACCTTTCTAGTCATAACATGGTCAGTTACACCTAGGTAGATTTTAATTTTCATATGTTTTGTCCAATTAGGCCTTGCCCCCTTCTGTAATACCACAGGTTACTTAATTGGTTAGGGAGTTATCATGATAAGAAAACGTGCCTTGGTGACTTATATTGTTATATTGGTATATTTTTAACATCAAAATACAACTATAAGATGTACTATTGCAGAAAGTTTTATCAATTTTTGTGATAAACAACTCATTTATCAGTCTGTTGATATAGCCAACAAATGTTTGGATAGAGTAATCTGTAACCAATGACACTTTTAAGGACTGCCAACTCGACGGTGAACGTGGTGGACTCTCCAGTGGAAGTGGGGTAGATACTATTTCTGTGATATATAGCTAAAGTTAGTGGATCAAACCTCGTTAGATGGCTTATACTGGTATTCCTGTTATTATTAAAACTATCTATACAGTGTAATGACCAGGGATAATGAGAGTACTTTTTTCCTTTATAATTTCTGACAACCTATCTGTGGATGTCGACTTGTGTTTCTGCATTGTGAAAGGGGAACCTAGTTTATATTTCACCAGTGAAAATACAGTAACACCTTGTTATACTGCCACCATTTGTCCAGTGAAATGTTGGCGTTATAAATGTTAAAGGCCTGTGGTAAATTGACTTTTCTATAGAGGTTGTAGTTGAGTTGTAGAATATGAAGCTTTTGTATTTGGAAGATCAATTTTTTTTAAAATGTGTCTTTATGATCAGTTTGTATAAGTTAGGTTGGATAAACGAGTTGAATGATCTGCAAGTATGCAGTTAAAATGTGATAATTCTATTTTCCAAGCGGGTGCAATGTTGTATTTTGCCCAATTGAGAACATTACTGTAAATGATTGAAACTTATTATTAGGACAAAGCTTGCAATTGTATAGGGGGACTGGTGTATATGTGTGAAATGTGACAACCAGTCAAGATGCACAAATATTTTATTTCTAAACAGATCAAGAATGATTCAGTACATATTCTAATCGCTACTTTTGGGAGTACAGGTTTATAGAGGTAGGAACAGACTCTCTTAAATCATTCACCCCTGAAATTTCATAATGAACTATTTCAACCTTTGAATTGGAAGAGTTCAAATGTGTCTTCAGGGGTGAATGAATTAATTTGGTAACTAAATTAAATCTACATGGAAGAACAAAACCCCACTTAATACAACCATACAATACCTTGTATGGTATACCGTTGTAAATTACAAGAATATGAACAAAGGTTCCAAATTTTTACTTCTCCGAACAAAATATTCTACATGCAATATGAAAAATTCACTTATCACAATTTAAGACACAATGTTGCATTTGTGTAAAATGATAGCTGCATTTGTGTGACATACAAGTATGCATAATACTGGTTGTGTTACGATTGTGTTGTAACATTTACACACATACCATACAGTATGTAGGGAAATAAATGAAGATGATGAATACTAGTTAGAGTGTAATATACATATTACATTGACATGATATTATTATTACTAAAGGAATACAGTGTAAAGTATATGTGTGTAGTGTCAGATACACTTTATATATATTATGTGTATATAGTGTAAGATACACATGTGTAGTGTCAGGAACAATGCATATTACATTACACATGTGAAATTATATTATTACACATGTGTATACTGTGCAATGTAAGATATGCAGTGTTAAATACATGTAGTGTCAAATACATGTGCAAGATACACATGTATGAAAGTCAAATACATGTACACATGTGTAGTGTCGGATACATATGTGTAAAGTGCCAGATAAATGGTCAGGTACATGTGTATGATAGAGAAATAGTCACATATATCCTCTGTATAAGATCTGTATCATGCATTTACATGTAAACATTATGTAATGGGGATTGAATCGCCATATCTTTGTATCGCCAAACATAGCTGTGAGTAGTGGAGTGTACAGATTATGGTAACTGCTGGTAGTCCGAGTCATAATCTATGTAGCTGTGTAATGTAGTAGCTGTACCAGCCATTAATCAACATTTGTTCTATTATAATGTAGTATGTGTTTTAACATCTAACACTCATTTATGAATAAATTTAATGATTACGATATTTCGTTTTTGCTGTTGTTGTTTGTTACTTATTTCCTCATGTTACAAACATTATGATGCTACTTTAATTTAGCCTCACATTAATTTCAGAGAGATGCCCAAGTCAGGCACAATATAGATTCCTTAATTCGGGAATTCGAGTCCGATTCCTTCCATAAGTATTCAAGAAACACAAGTCAGATTCCTTAATCTGTAGTCAGAACTTTTGCTTTGTTATCCCGAGACTTTTCTTTACAACACCAATTTTGTTATGGTCAAATGTTTGGATAGAAAGGAATGAGAATCTGACCTCTGAGACTTTGATCTTTAACCTGCATGAATGGATACATGAAGTTATTCCTTACAATGTTTTGATAAAGTGTTCAAATGCAAAGGGCATCCAAGGCCACTTTCGCATCGTTTTCTTTCTTTCTTGGCCAACGGGCCATTTTGCTTAACGGGCCATTTTGCTTCAATCTTGATATCACTTAATGATGGGGTGCATTGTTTACCATCAAGAATTTTTTTTTTTTACTTTTGCAATCACTGAAAAAGCTGGAAATGTGTCCAGTAATCCCAAGAAATAATGATGGACAGCCAATGAAAGGCAATTTGAAAAGTCCAACATCTGGGCTAAGAAAATGGGAACAAAACATTTAGTTATTGCACCAAAATTTTAATGGCAAAAAATATGGCAAAATTGTAGACAAATAATTACCTAATTAGCTCTGTATAATATGTATACACAAATCAACCACAACATCATAATTAACTATTATAGAAAAAGTTCAACAACACAGACTCCAAAACTAGGCTGAACAAAAAACCAATGGCCAAAACCTCATTAAGACAAAACTAGACAAGATCTAATAATAACCCAGGCAGTGGAAAACAGTTACTTAACTACTGGTGGAGAGAACAACACAGGATTGTACAGGGACATTACGAGGAGGTATGCAAAAACATATATACATTTATGTATAAAAACAATTTCAACATCTTTGAATACACTTCCAAATGAAGTATAGCTTTCCTTAGAAATACATTCTGTTGTGACTAGGGTCAATCAAATACTGGATACCTGTATAACCCTACTGCTGGCTAATAGGTACATCAAATGAGTTCACTCTTTAATCGCAAGTACTATATTGGCCAAAGAAAAACTGTTACCTGTTAATACAGGTAACAGAATTTTTTGCATATTTTTTTAACATGAATTACACAATAGATTTGGTTACATGTAATTCAATACATAGAAACAAACTTTGTTACCTGTATTTACATATTAATAATAGACTTTTTTTACCTGAAATTACGTAGATACAAAATGTGTTACCTGTTTTAACATTATAGTCAGACTTTGTTACCTATATGTATACAGTAACAGACTGTTACCTGTATTTACATAGAAGCACATGAAATTTGTTACCTGTTTTAATATTATAGTAAGACTTTTTTACCTATATGTATACAGTTTTAAACAGACTGTTACCTGTATTTACATAGAAGCACATTACATTTGTCAGCTGTTTTAATATTATAGTAAGACTTTGTTACCTGAATTTAAAAAGTAACAGACATTACTTGTACCAACAAATCATCCTGAAAACGTTTCGAATTGAAAAAAACACAAATTATTATTGGAAAACGAATACAGTAAATTTGCATTACATTTTCCATAAAAACAGGTTTGTGCACACAAAAAATAGCAGAAAATTTGCTTATGTCCAATCTAAATGTTTAATTACTTCATTATCAACACATTCAGCACAATTAATTGCAAGGCACTTTGACAATGACATTTTAATAAAGGAGTCATCCAAAATATATCAATAACTGTTAAGTATGCTTGTAAAAATATGCAGAATGCTAATTAAATATGCATATGATTTTTTTAAACACCTGTCTTAGCCTATAAAGCATTTCACGAAAGTCATTGTTCAGAATCTGAAAGAAAAACTTAAGGAAGGATCACCTGACGGAAGCCATAGAGTAATATGTTTTTTACAATGTTTTTGATGAGTGTATGAAAAAATTCAAATATGGAAAAAAAACGTCCTTAAAAAACAAAACATTCAATGAATATACAAAAAGTACTGTTCACATGAAAAACCTTTTTCCATTGCAATTCAAGGTACTAAAATGTGTACTGTACATACAAAAGGTCAGAAAATATTAATTTGTATTTTAGATACAAATTATCTTCAATCCAGTGTTACATATTTAAATACATTGTAGTATACCTTTGGCATGCCCAATAAAATCATGTATATTAATATTATATTATTTTTTTATATACTATTACATTCAAAGCATAAATAGTCAATGTAATTAAAAAGATATTTTACAACATCATTATACAAAAAGAAAAATCTTGACCATTTGAATACAACATTGGTTTTTGCATAGTGTGTATATATCAGCATTTTCATTGTGAACACAAAATTGGCAATGACTTAATTTTCATTGAAGATATCATATGTCAAATACATTTTCAATATGGGTTCAATCATTTCAAAATGGCTTCTTTAGAATCAGTGTAAGGTTATATTGTAAAATATAAGTAACATTAGTAGAAGGGATTTCTGCAGGCGGGTCATCACTGAACAGGTTATTAACATAGAGTTTACCAAAAAAAATCAATTTTTCATGTCAGCAAAACCTCTTTGGCAAGATCAAAATGATGTGAATAAAGTTTGGTTATTAAGTAAAAGATACCTAGTCTTACAATATGGTTTGACTTAGTCCGTCACTAAACATGCAGTACACCACTTATAATTCTAATAGGTATTCATAACTAATACAGCCATGATGAAATCAATAGAACCCTGTATCTGTGACCTAATGACACTGTTAACACATGTTCAGAACTAGAGTTACAAAACATCAAAGCTGCTTTGTTTGTTTGTGTTTTACGTCCTATTGACAGCTATATGGTCATTTAAGGACGCGCCAGGTTTTGGTGGTGGAGGAAAGCCGGAGTTCCTGGAGAAAAAACACTGACCTGCAGTCAGTACCTGGCGACTACCCCACGTAGGCCTCAAACCTGCGACCAAGTGGTGGAGAGCTAGTGGTAGCAGAATGTCAGACACCTCAACCACTCAGCAACGGCAGCCCCTCAACAAAACATCCTAGCACCACTTTAAGTTGTACATATCTAATGATGATTACTGGCACCTCACATAAGACTAGATTCTTCACACAGCAATAAACTATAGGAATCAAGCAATCTTTGAAAGGGACTTTTCCAAAAAATATTCAAAGGAATTACAAAACAAAAAGATTGCCTAAACTGCATATAAATTTAAATACGGTTAAGATCTCAAAAAAAAATTTAAAAAAAAGAAACATGATTGACATTGTATATGGCAAACAATGAACACTTTGGCAGTGTATTAAAATATTTCTTAAAATTTGAGGATACATGGTGATTCTTTGGGATGTAAGATAAAGCGTTTTCTGGTTAGCAATATATATACCAAGGTTCATGTATATGTAAGTATAAATGATGTACACATGCTTAAACTCTAATTAAACAAAGACTCCATAAACAAACTGGGCATTCCTTGTATACTGTTTGTATGTAATAAGTTTGTGTAAATATGGCACACTTCAAGTGATTATGAGACATAACAAAACTGCATGCTACTTTTAGCTAAAACTTTCAAACATTTCAAACCTGCAAGACAATGACATACAAATATTTAGGCAGGCATCCCAATATATCTAAATAGAATAACTTGATGAGAATGGTAGAATGGTAGAAGCTGGCCTAGTAGTGGTAGATGATGGCCTAGTACTGGTAGATGATGGCCTAGTACTGGTAGATGATGGCCTAGTACTGGTAGATGATGGCCTAGTACTGGTAGATGCTGGCCTAGTACTGGTAGATGATGGCCTAGTACTGGTAGATGCCTGACCTAGTACTGGTAGATGCTGGCCTTCTACTGGTAGAATGGGATGATGGCCTCACTGAACAGGTCTGATGTCACAGTGCCCATAGTAGAGGCCGCTTGGAGCATTTCCTCGTGGTCATTCATCGTCCCTGCATTGGACATGGAGTAGGCTGCAAAACAACAGTAAACGGTAAATAAACCACAAGCCTTGGATTAACATAGTTAAATATACACAGATATCTGTACATAGATACCTGATAATAATATAAGAATCATGTTTAAATGTACAGTTCTCTTATTACAACACAAGTTTACAGTGTAATACAACATATTGCCCACAAATTATCCATGAGGAAACCAGTTAACCAACATCCAGCATTATGACAGATTACAGGGAACGATCTACACGCCTGAGTATGACAGATTACAGGGAACAATCTACAATACTGAGTATGACAGATTACAGGGAACAATCCATAAGCCTGAGTATGACAGATTACAGGGAACAATCCATAAGCCTGAGTGTGACAGATTACAGGGAATGATCTACAAGCCTGAATATGACAGATTACAGGGAATGATCTACAAGCCTGAGTATGACAGATTACAGGAAACGATCTACAAGCCTGAGTATGAAAGATTACAGGGAACGATCTACAAGCCTGAGTATATGCCAGATTACAGGGAACCATCTACACACCTGAGTATGCCAGATTACAGGGAACGACCTACACACCTGAGTATGACAGATTACAGGGAACAATCTACATGCCTGAGTATGACAGATTACAGGGAACGATCTACACGCCTGAATATGACAGATTACAGGGAACAATCTACAAGTCTGAGTATGACAGATTACAGGGAACCATCTACAAGCCTGAGTATGACAGATTACAGGGAACAATCTACAAGCCTGAGTATGACAGATTACAGACAACAATCTACATACCTGAGTATGACAAATTACTAGGAAATATCTTGTCCACCATCTGCATCTGATCGACTTCCTCCTCCTCAAGATATGCTCTACTGTTCGCAAAGGAAGGCAGAGTGAAATGGGAGGGGCTGACATCCAGGTTATCAAGACTGTCAAATCCTGTTCTCTCTCTCCTGTCTATGTAGCTTGGAGCTCCTTCTGATGCCCGAGGAGTGAAATGGCTCTCCCCTGGAGAGAGGTCTTGGCGGAAACGTGAAGAATATTCGTAGGTATAAGGGGAGGTAACACTGGCCAGGTTGGGACTGAGGGAAGGGGAAGTAGTGTTGTTTCTAGAGGACAAGCTGTTACTGTGAGAAGAGGGATTATAACTGTTACTGTAAGGGGAAGGCGCGTAAGTGTTACTCTCAGGGGGCGAGTTATAGCGATGGGAAGAATACAGAAAACTTTGCTCTCCCTGCGTCATATTCCGGCTGTCCATAAGTGGGCGCGATATTTGGCTATCATTGTAGCTGGGACTCGGTACACTGCCTGTCTGTAATCCATACATGTTCTCCAGGGATGACAGGGGCTTTTCCTGTAAAAGCAAAAACACAGCTGCCTGAACAAGATTACATCTTCTACATGAATACAGTTTAACTTTAATACAGATGTCACCAGGGTGAACAGTAAATTTTGCAGCCCAGAACAAAAAAACGCATTAAAATAAGGCTGTTACCTCCCCTTTGTCTAGGTGCATAACACATCAAAAAAACTATTTTCTATTTAAAAGAAGGGCATAAATTGATCTGTAGCACATCACTTAGTGGTGATCCCTAGGTATATACAGGTCATCAAATATATATTTGTGTTCTAAATTTACAGCTGGACAAAATGGAACCTCAAACATATAATCAAACTGATCATTCAGAAGGCTAACAAATTTGCATTTAAATCTTTCCTGATATTCAGATAGGCCTATTCATTAAATGGATAGACAAGTCGACTTTGAGCAAACCAATAGACCCTTAGTGCTCCACACAATTTCTGACGTACCTTGACAATTGTAACGCCACTACTGTGTCTGTGATTCTTGTCCAACACTGATTTAACCTTGAACTTGGTC
The DNA here is from genome assembly GCA_032359455.1 of Chlamys rubida. Classification (NCBI taxonomy): domain Eukaryota; kingdom Metazoa; phylum Mollusca; class Bivalvia; order Pectinida; family Pectinidae; genus Chlamys; species Chlamys rubida. Next base: position 5,362 of record JAUMHH010165623.1, on the reverse strand, counting down.
TTCTTTGCTAGGTTCTCACCACCCGACATGTTACTCTCTGTGTCAGAGGACTCGCGGACGTCTTTAAGTTCACGATGAAGTTGTCTACAACAGACCAATATCAAACACCTTTAAAAGAGTGATAGTGATACAAGTTTCATACAAATGGATAGTAGTTGAACAGGTTTCCTGTTTAACTTTTAGACTGTTTAAATGTCTAGAATCAGTATAAACCTTACAAACTTTATAAAATATACAAGGAGAATGACGTCTGTCTGCTTGTGGTCTCTTCAGTGATGATCAGCATACCCGAGATGATGGATTCCTAAATAAAGTTTTGGCTGTAAGAGTAATCGAAATTTAAAAGAAGAGATGACCAGACAACATCAAATGGGAAGTCTGAGCAACTTTTAATTCATGTAGTGGATTAAAGTGGCGGAGACTCCCCAATCCATGTTGTTTGGCCATCTTTTCTTTTGGATTTATGAAATATTTTCATGATGAACGTTGACATTTAAACCAATAAACATCACTTAAAAGAGTAAATTTAAGAGATGAGAAACAGACAATGAAGTACTATTTACATCTCAGAGATGTATATCATTGATCTTCTAAAATATTCATTAATTCAGATATAAGTTTTCTCACCTATTTTCCTCCTCTAGCTCTTTAATCACCCGTTCCAACTCATCCCTTTGTTTCTTCAAATCATCCACCTGGTGAACATTCTCCTGAAAAAAGAAAGTTAATTAGATGAATTATATGCAATTCAGATATTAAATACTGGTACAATGTACTGATAAATTTGAAAATAATACTTTGACAAATCAGTTTGATATTCTGTATTCAATCATAACATTAAGGATACCTGTCTGTGTTTTTTCCTATATACAGTAACCTCCCCTTAACTTCTGTTCAGATATAACTGTAGCACAGTTGTTCCTTGACACTTCAGTTGACAAGGTAGCTAAATCGGTCTCATTAAAGTCCTGCAAGAAATGATTTATTAAAGCTCTAGTAATCTGACGCTGCTTTCAGGCGAGCCAGGATTTTTTACCTGGAACTGTTCAATTTAAAACAGACAAACCGGTTAAACCAGGTGCGTGAAAGGGGCCTAAGTTACAGTTTCAGACAGTGGTATGGGGATCCTCAACTGATGTTTAAATACCCTAGGTGTAACTACACAATTAGGTCCTATCCTGATTCCTCCTCCTACCTTGTTGTCCGATGAGTTGCTGATGTTGATATTGGGGACAGGCCTCACTGGGGACCTGGACTTGTCGTGGTCCGAGTTGTGTATTTCCAGGTCTGCCAGTCTCTGTGCATTTTCTGTCAGGTTCCTGTGTACATCTGGTATCGGTGGCTCTGCCCGCACACTCCTAAAACACACAGGACAGTACACGTAGTGTAAATCTTTATATTTTACAATCAATAGTTCACATTTTTTTCATCTTTTATATTTTACAATCTACAATTCAAATTTTGTGTATCTTTTATATTTTACACTCTACAGTTCATATATTTTTCCATCTTTTATATTTTACAAGCTTAGTTCACATTTTTTGTGAGGAGAGTCTTAACTTAAGCAAGGAATACACATAAATATCATTCTTCAATTAAAAAAAAAAATATATCGCAACAAATTTCAGAAATATTGCTTTTTACTTAAATATGCCTCTTTTATTTCACACAGTAATATCCTTCTGAATTGAGCATAATTTCAGCAAAACAATCATTCAAAATAGCAAGTGACAAACATGGACACATCCTATACAGGAAATACCAAATCATATTCATTCATTTCAATATTGAATTAAAAAAAAAAAATTACATCTGAATTTGTTTTTTTCGTTGTTATCAATGCAAACAAGTTATTCATCTTACCAGGACAACGTCTTACAAGGAGTGATGACATACCTTCTGTGGTGTTAGACTTGCACAAGACCGATATTTCAGAAATTATCCAAAAAAATATCAATACCGCACTAAATGTAAATATAAGGATAGAATCCTGCTTTGTTTAGGTTTATGGGGTATAAACCTCAACAAAACAGGATTCAATCCTGAAATATTATGTTTAGATGTGCAAACTTATTCTATGTTTTTCTATGTTAAGTTAGTTGGATTCATATTGAAACATAATCATGAGAGCCTTGAAGCATTGAGTGGTCGGGTGGCACAGTGGATAACACACTCGCCTTTCACCAAGACGGCCAGGGTTCAATTCCCGATTGGATGTAAAAAGGTATTGGATCACCTGCCCGACCATGGGTTTTCTACAGGTGCTCTGGTTTCCTCCCACATTAAGACCCCCCACACGCTAACGTCCAAGCCAACAAGAGTGATTAATATAGATTGAAATAACTTGTGCCATAATTGTTGTAAAATAAATAAAGTCTATATTTTATTTAGCATTGTTAAATTCATGTTTTTTACTTTTTTGCTTGGTAAAGACACATAACCATCAAGTCCAGCAGTACATTTCATTTCTTTCTGATAAAAAGCAATTATCCCAAATATGGTGTTTAGTTGATGTCCTGTATGCTATTTACCAATTATTCTGGCAGTACTGGTTCTCTGACATCAGGGGAAGGTACTTCTGTTTGGCTTTCTGGCGGTGCTTCTTGCTTACTTTGTTTCTCATGGTTCTAAAGAATGCCCTGGTGTCCTCTTTGGAGGATGTCTGTGAATGAAAAAGAAAATGGTTTGAGAATTTGTCACCCTGGTAAAATACTAGCTGCTTCCTACCAACAGCTAGGAAGAAATTGTCTTTTGCTCATAAGGCAGAACATCAGACTAGAAAGCCAGAGGACCCAGAATCAACCCCTGATGGAGGAATTGCAATGAAAAATAACATCCTCTCTTACATTGGCTCCAACATAGGGACCTGGCAAAAGCATATTTCGTTACCCCTGGAAACACTAAGAGTTACAATACACCTAAAAGTACAAAGACTCAACAAGGCATCACGCAACTTCATTTACATAGTGTCAAATTTCAAAGAAAATGCAATGAGATGCTGCTGAACTTGTGTGAACAACCATTATAATATACAACGGTCGATAAAGATAACGTAAACTGGCTCACCTTTAAGCAGTACTCCTGTATAGGGTGTTTAAGCTTGTGGTTTTTCTTCGTCCTCCCCATAAAGAAGCAGTTCTGACACATATCAAAGTTGAAGCACAGCAAACATTTGTATCTGTGTAAAGGAATAATTTCACAAATCATTAACTCATTTACCCCTGAAGACACATTTGAACTCATCCAATTTAAAGGTTGGAATAGTACATTATGAAATTTCAGGGGTGAATGAGTTAAACAGAATATTGAACTTAAAATATTTTTAAACAAGTAACAAATGGCGGACTTTGACTTATGAAGATTGTGCAATGTTAGAAGAAAATTTAAGCCAACAGACTGATTGACATCAACTAAATACTCCAATGATTATACATGTCAAACAGTAATAAAATGGTTTAAAGAAATAAGGAAGTATTAACAAGACAGAGAAGAAAAGGAAAGTTGAAAAAAGGCAACGGTTTCCACATCTATTTAGATTTATTTTTGTGAATCATACATATACAAGGATGGTGATTTAAATTTTCGCCAAAGAATTTTTTTTCTCATTTGAATGGATGGCACATAATAGTTAAAAGAAAGGCAATAAATACACTTGCATTTATTTCACTAATATCTGAACCAAATCATTTGACAACTATGCATCTGATCAACTTACCTGAACCCAACTACTGGACAACTTTTACAGATGTTGCACTTGGATTCATGTTTCACTGTTAAAAAATGAAAATCGTATTATGATGAGATTTGATGATGAATTTAGATTCAAAACAGTCATCACAACTTTTTTGCTCTTTTATGACTAAATGATTTTTACATGGGATTTTCGAATATTGCAATTTTGTATTTGAATTGTTACAAAAACCATCTTCATACGTGTACTTTTCTTCTGTGTTTCTTTTTGACTGGATAAAGTGGCAAAGACACATGAGGATTTCATGGCTAGTGACTATGGCTATTACCTGCTTCCGATGCTGCTGTCCTATGAAAAGTAGGAAGCCAAACCAATGTCTGTGGTTCACGCAGCAACCAGCTGTAGAACACGTCGTCAGAAATTCCCACTCCACCATTACCCTGTAAACAACCAAATCTTGTCATCAGATATACTAACTCTGCCATCACCCTATAAATCAACAAACCATCTGATACTCCCCCTCCACCATTACTTTGTACACATACAACAATGATATAATACCATCTCATGTGAATTAATTTGTGGATTTTCGATCATTATTTAATAGAGGTATCCTTGACCATGATTAACAATACTTTAACTTTGCATTTGATGATCATCTTGATTCTTACAAACCTGATAAAAAATATAACAAAATTTTCTTTTGATTGTTTAGTCATTTTTTTAGCTCAAAAGATTTTGACCGTTTACAAATAAGGAGAAAATTGCCCTCACCATCTGCATACAGCTGGCCACTGCAGGTGCCACATCCTGGCCAAAGAGTCCACTCTCCTGAAGAAGGTCCGGCAGCTGAGGAGTAGAAGGGTCAACATTTTTATATCATGATGTATCAAGATGTTTAATCAAATCTTATTGAAATAGATCATGAAATGGTCTAATTTAGGACTTCCCGTTACGAAACGATTATCAATTATGATTTAAAACTGATTGCCCATCACTAATAACTACCATTACTATTGCTTCCAGGCAGTATGTAATACATTAATACAGAAATCATTACCCTTTAACATACATTACCAATCAGTTTCCATTGTAGATTAAGTCTTTCATGAATATTTTCTAATCTGACCAATTATTCTGTGCAATATTTTCCAGTTTGAGACACACATACATCACAGAGAATCTTATGTGTTAGGCCAATGGTTGCTAAAGGACATTCTGTGTCTTACCTGAATCATATCCTCCAGAAAAGAGGTGAAACTTTTACTGCTGATGTAGGTACTAGGGTCATGGAGCTCATGGTAGTATGCTGCAAGTCAGAACATGTAACGTTTCAAGTTACCATATGATATATGCAATTAAAGATAAATTCATATAAAAAAAATGTGCTTTGGTAGGTAATATAAGTCTAGAACCTCTGAAATTTGGTTAACATTTGTTAAGCAAACTTGATATTTTTCAGATATGTTACAGGATTTTTCAGCATGTTACAAGGATGGCAAAACATGTTTGATCACATAATGTACTGTGTTATCCATTGAATATACCCATGTCATATTTTTTTGAGTATTAACCCATGTAATATGACCTATAGCTATCAGCCCTGTGATTGGTTGTAAGTTTCAATTGTGACGTCACGCCTAGGACAAGTACATGACGTCACAGACTTAC
>JAUMHH010165612.1:0-16926 GCA_032359455.1 Chlamys rubida | reverse complement strand
AATTTAGGGGTGGTAAAGTCACATTTTAACCTTACCATATCAAAGACTGGGCAAGTCCAGTCTAAAATTGTAGGGGTGGATGAGTTAATTGTGAACACATAGTGTCTTTCAAAGGACTCAATGAATGGGTTAAGTTGGTCTTTGAGATTAACTTGTCTTTCCATAGAGTTTTTTGAGATAACCTGTGTTCAATGAAATGATCTATTGACGTGATAAACAACATATCAGATTTGACTACATATAGGAAAAAAAACATGAAAGTGCCTGGATACTTTAGAAACCTGTAATGTTTCAAATGTACTAGTTAAGGGTGTATGCAACCTTACTGTGACTTCCATTGTTACCTGTTTTTACCAAGAGAGTTCAGCACTTCAAAACTTGTTTCATATCTTTAACTACAGATAATTTGCGACCTTGTTAGATTGGGCACATTGTTAAAAAAGTATGAAAAAAATTATCAAATTATTATTGTAAATCTAGACTGGAGAATCATAAATTGAATGGTTGATATATTTTGCAAGTCTGCAAATAAAGTCACATTGGGTACAATCAGTAAGTTACCCTAACAAGGTCTATGACAGCCATATAAGGAGTTGAGTTACATTGTTCTCCAGCATAGACAGAATTCTTTAGTCTGATGTAGAATTTTTTTACAGACTTTTTATGTCAACATACTTCACTGGGGGTCACATATCTCAAATAATTGGAAAATCCAAAGTAAAAGTTTACTGTTATATAGTGGTGGAGGAAAAAAGATCCTAGGTAATTTGAATGTTTCCGTAAACTGTTGGGAGATCGTGTTCGGTGAGGGGTCACCCTTATCAGGGACAACTACGTCCTTATTGGCTGTCTGGGGGTACAGGAGATAATAGCAGTTTAATAACAAGCTACGAAGGTTGTACACTGCCGTCACCCATTGTGTGCCAGTGTGTAGGCCTTTTACTGCTGGGGCAGATCTGTGTGCATACAGAGTCAGGTGTAGTCTGACACAGGCCTTGGAGGGAGCAGGCCCTAGGTGGCTCAATACCTGGGGTTTTAGGGTGCTGTATAATATATGACAGGGAAATATTTTTCCTACATAGGGTGAAACAGTGCCCTTGATGTACCTGTAATGGGTATAGGCTGATGGAGGAACTGTAGGTTTTGTATAAGCTGTGATGCTCCAAGTATAATCAGACCTATAGGTATATCCTGTACTAAAGGCGAGTGGTGCCCTTGGTGTACTGAAGGACAAATGGTGCCCTCCCTCATCTACTGAGGCTGGTCTAGGCTGATCAGTGTGCACTTGGGCTAGTGGTGGCATCCGTGTGCATCGTGTGCAGCGGACTGTTGACTTACACACACGGGCTATGTACAGTGCAACAAGTGCTTGGTACCGATGCTGAGAGGTGGAGGCTGCTGGGCTGTGTGGTGAGGTAGTTGTGTGTGTGTGCTGGACATACATACACCCATCTTCCTAGGAGCTGGACCAGGAGGGCGGGAACAAAACCACAGGTGGGTCAGCTTACACAATCTTATATCTATCTAGTTTGTGGTTATAATTGTGTTACCAGGTTTTCTGTATACATCAATTTCGTTTTCATTTTCATTATAGATAGTACCTTCTTAATGTCAGACCACCTGTTTAAATCCTACTTCTGTTTAGTGTGGTATACATATAAATGCCAGGACGGTACTTTATTCAGAAATCAAATATACGCCAGGACGGTACTTTATTCAGAAATCAAATATAGAGAATATTTTCTTCAGTCAGACTTACCTGTACAAATCTCATTTCTCTGGGTAATATATTAGATCGAGAGATATAGTGTCTTATCTGTAAATATGTTAGTGTGTATAATATATTTGATCGTTTTGATTAGTTTAACAGTGATGTCTAGTTCTTCCTTCAGTCTTCTTACATTTATAAATCTTATTTCTCACTCTAATGGGCAATAGTGCTACGGCACTTACAACACTTGTTTCAGTGAGAACACCTACGTAAGTCCCGTTTCTCTGTAGACTTGACGGAGTTGTACCATACATCACTTAGATACCAGGCAGTGATGGGCATATCTGATAGTATAAGACTACAGTTCAAAAAAATAAATTAAGGTTGAAATAGAAAGGTATAGCTCTGAGTGCCAAATATATCTTATGAAGATTTCTGCTGATGAAAATTCTAACTTCAGTATCAGTAGAAAAATATCCGAGTCCATTTAATGTTTATTTCTTCCTCTATCCTTCATCTGTCGTTTTGATTCAATGTTTTGGAAAATAAAATCTCGTTAGATATCTACAGTGGTAGGGAATGTATTTCTAGGTTAATTTGTTTAACTTATTTTCTCGTCAAGTCGTTAGAGGTGACCTGAGAAAGAGAGGTTCTCGGTAAACAGGAAGTTACTAGTATGTTAGAGAGACAGATTCCCAATTAAGATAGCTCCAAGTGCAGAGTTGTAAAAATATACAGTCTATATAATAAAACATATCCTAGTATAATAAAACATATCCTAAAGGATTCTATAAGGTTTGATTTTACAACAGGCTGTGTACTGAGCTTAAAAAGTTGTTCTGCGGCCAATGATTGAATCTATCACAAAGTATAAAGTTTTATCTGAAATAAATGTAATTGGATCTTAATATCAATTGTTATTTTAATTTACCAGTAAGATATTGAGGGTTTCAGTGAAAATTAACTTAAGTTTTTTTCTGTCACTGTTAAAAACTGGTTAATGGTTAAAGCAGTGTTAACTTTGGAAAGTAATAAAAATGAACTCCATGTTATTTGATTATGATATCATAAAATATTCCTAATTTCCTGGTTAATTAATTACTTTTTAAATTATTTGAAATTTCCCAATCATTTTACATACTTGTGAAAAATATCAAAAGTTTTATTTTATTTTCCCCTCCCTGTTGTAGTCTTTTAATTTTGTTAGACTAACAAAGTTTAAAACACTGTTTCCCCATTAAAAAAATCTGCAAAATAACAAGTTTTGTCTATCTTCCTACTTTAATTTTTTGAGAGTCAAAGGCGGAAGTACAAACTTTTATTGAAGTTTCGTGCCTCATTCACTTGAGGGAAAGGGCATTTAGTGTGTGTCTCAAATCTCTATTCATTATCAAGATGGAGGAAGCTGATTCATTATCAAGAGCTGAGAAAATTTACAGTTTTGTTAAAAATGCTAGATTTAATTGGTTCATATCCTGTTGACCTCTGACCCTATCATACATACGCACAATTGTAATGGAAGAGAAACAAATTATGAAAAAATCTCTTTGGACCTGTTGCCTGTACTTTTCCGCTAGAATTGTTTCCCGTGATCTTGACAGTATGACAAGTGTGGCTTACAAACTGTTAGATTTGAATAATGCTATGATTGTTATCATTATTAATGGCATGTTGATGGCAAATTAGTTTGCTTTAGACAGGTGTTTTCATGGCCAGATATGTAATTAAATGATTTCTTTTCATCAAGCGTCACTTAGGGAAATGTAATTAAGGATGGATTCTGAAATTAGATAAATAAGCTGATCTTGAGAAACGAATCAAATATTGTGTTGACACTATCGAGGCAGATATTTTATTTGAAGGTCAAGTCCTATTTCATTTGGATGTTTGTCGAGGCTTCATTTTAGGCTAAGGTCGTTGTTCAAGTTACAAATAACGGAACTGTAATTTGATTTACGAGATAAAGAAAGATCAGTCTGGCTGTCTGTTCATTGTGACTTCTGTTTAATTGAATCTATCCTCGGAGAGTACTGTACATATATTACATAGGAGGTGTTTTGATATGATTTGTGTGTTTTAGATCTCCACGTTTATTACTGAAGGCTAGGTATTTTTGAAGGTTATTATATATGCTCTTACAGACTGTCAAAATTCAAATATAAAAAAGAAGCGATACACATATATAAAGATAAAATCTTGAAAGGCTTGCAAGTATAAATGGCATAAATTTTGGCACCATGATGATGTGGATGTATTCAAATTTCTGACACTTTTCTTTAATAGATTGGAGGCATATGTTACATACATGTTGTCTAAAACGACCTTGGCAAACTAGCTTAAATTAACAAATTGATCATACATTTTTTTGCCAAGATTTTTTACACTTATCAGAGACTTGAATTACTCAAATAGCCTGTTGTATTTCTATCATTAGAAGTCGTAATGTAGTTCTGAGGTTTTAAATTTGTATGGCTATTACACCTGTGAAATGTGACCTTGATTGAAACTTCAGTTGATAGACATTTGGTAGACCAAAATTGTTTTAAACTTTGTTTTGTGAAATGCAACAAAATGACCATGGTTGACCATGGCTATAAGGGAAAAGATTCAGACCATAAGAGTTATCAATAGATTTGTTTTAACCAGTTTATCTTGGAAGGCTTTTAGTCCAATCAATTTCAACGTGATAAAGATGAACATAGTATATTACATATTATATAATACTGCTTCAATTTATAAATGGCTTTTAAGATGAAATCATGTTCTAGCGCTTTCTTATGTAAACAACTTTACAGGAACCTCCTGAGTCTTGTAGAAACACCATCAAATACCATATGTTTCTTACACATGTCCCTCAACATAGACCCAGTACAATAATCCCGATGAAATCTTTCCGGTTCCATTATTTAAATATTTATATTATAAATGTTAGATCGAGTTGAATGCATTTGCATTAAATATGGAACTTTACGAGAATAAATTTGCATATATTGGTAACATGAAGCACTTGACATCTGGTTTGTGGATAATATCAGAATGAGCGTAACATGTTCCGTCATGTTTATAAATGATCGGCTATTTGATCTGATTTTATACAGGTGAAAAAATAGTACGAGGATTTTATATCATTCAAAATGAAGTCAAATTTCAGAAATTTAAATAATCCGAATTAATAGATGTAGGAAAGGATAAAGGTATTGTATATTTGCCATCATTCTGGGTACGATATATTTGTGGAGTGATCACTGATGGGAAGGCAAAGTAAAATAGGAAAAGTATTATACCAACCAGAGCAAAAACAGTTTTAACTCTTAAAATTTCATAAAGAACTATTCCAACCTTTGAATTTGGAGAGTTCAAATTTGTCTTCAGGGGTGAATGAGTTAAAACCCTGGTCCTTTGGACAAGTGAATTTATAGATAGTTAACTTTCTCTAGAGGTGAAAGGTACTGGTCAAAAAAATGAAATTAACCTTCATAAAATTATAGGCTTTTAATAGAAAAACAAATGTGCCTGTCCATTGTTAATTGGTTGATATCAAAACAGTAATTAGCTATGAATATTGTAATGCTCAATAGAAAATGTTGCACTAGTTTGTTGGGCAAGTGGACATAAACCTACAGGACTTAAGGCCATCAGACCTGGGATTGTCCTTGCCCTGGACTTAAGGCCACCAGACCTGGGATTGTCCTTGCCCTGGACTTAAGGCCACCAGACCTGGGATTGTCCTTGCCCTGCCAACACTGGTTGGCAATGACACAGGGACAAAATCAAAATTCATATTAATATAAACGTTAAAATGGAAACTCCAGTGAATTAAAAAGTCAGAGGTTAGGACATCATAATCTAACACAAAAATATTGCAGCAAGCAAGGTGCTGGGAAGTGTAAACATTTCCTCAACCACACGAGGAGGCATTGTTTGTAGTCCTAGAGGCATGGATATATTTCTCCTTGTCAACGGGGAAATCAACATCTTATTTATAACCTTGTATAAAAATAAATGTGCTCATAAATTGTGTATGTTACGGTAGAAGGCAAATTTGAATAAGGAAATAGACTGGAAATTGAGATAACATATTTTAAAAGATATATAACCGGTGTGTTTTTTATATAGAAGGTCTGTCAGATGAGTTGAAGGTTGAAGACATGAGAATTGTATTACGACACTAACACATGTATAAGCTAGTATTTCTGTGAGCAGTAGAGGTGGGAAACATGATGAGACAAGTTAACTACAGGTGTGGTAAGGGGACTTCAATTTACAGGGGGGTTATACTGGCACTAAGCAGAACATCGCTGATCAGGCTGAATTTTTAATGTTTCATAAATCAAGTTGGGCCAACGTGAATTTAATCCTGGATCTAAGGGTACATGTTTAGATAGGACTGGCCTCCCTGCCACATGTCATGTTCCGACCCCATTGAAATACAATATTTTTACCTTTTCAGTGTAATACAACATCCATTCTTTATCACGGGTATATAATATGTCATTCCAGCTGTGTAACGTATTTGGTCAAATAATCATCCAGGTAATTTTAATAATATCCAGTGGCCCTTACTGTGACGGATACTAGAGAATATCCACATCGATACTGTAATTGTCATATACAAGCACCAAAGATAATTTAGAGTTTTAGAGATAAAAAAAACACCCATTATATTAACAGATATTTTGAGATTAAAATGTGTTGTGTTCTAAAACAGCGCAAACAAGACCTGTGGCATATCAACTTTCAAAATGAAGTGTTTTTATTTGTGGTTTTAAGCTCATGAATGAGGCAGTTAAATTTCTTGAGGAAATCAAATGGATAAAGTAGTAAAATTCAAAGATGCATTTTTTGAAACTAGGTGTTTATTAAACTAATAAATACTAAACTAGGTGTTTATTAAAATGATATATACTAAACTAGTTGTTTATTAAAATGATATATACTAAAGTTAGCGGCTATTTTACAGATAAGATGTAAGGATGTGTCTCCCCTATCAGGACAGTGAGGTAACACCGACACGGTAGTTTAACCTCACAATCACCTTCAAACTGCACCCACTCGCCATTAGAATTCTAAAGTTATGCTTTTAACATGAAAAAGAGATTTTAAAGTCACAAGTTTACATGTACTTGATGGTTATTTGTGTCGTAAAACGTCAAAAAAGCGTTTTGTGTTCACCCACAGAATACATCAACGTTCAGAATGGATGAAGTAATTTGTTTTCATGTGTAGGTCGCCAGGATGAACAGCGTTTTGCTGGGAGTGAAGCGTAGCTGATTGGTAGACTTGGCCTGTTTATAACAAAACATGTCGTTGATGAAAACTGAAAAAATAAAATTTTCTCTGTTGAAGGAGTAAAAACCTTGACTTTAATGGTGGCAAATTCACACCGAAATTTTACAAAAAGGCTTTAACAGTTCTATAAAGTAGATGCAAATTGAAAGTGTTTAAGTCTGTCAGCATCAGTGGCGTCACGGTTTATTTATTACAAAAATTCTTCTTTTGACATATGGGGAATTTAAAAAAAAAAAGAAGAAAAGTGTCTCTGGTGTTTTAAATAGTCCAGGTGGTGCATACATATAACACATCTCAGTGACAAGTATTGATGCAAATAAAGGTACGACAGCTAGTTTAGATGTCGTGTATACCACCTGTGTTCACAAGTCCATGTGACAAGTTACCAGCAGTGTACCAGAGGTTTCAGCTCAGAGTTTCTTTACTCTATGTGAGGGCACTTTAACTTTAATACACTAAACAGTAAGTCTGTGAAAATGGTAGTAGGTCAGTCAACTATTTATATATACAATATATATATGTAAATTCATAAAGTTTATAAGTCTTTTCAATGAGTTACTGTATCTGTGCATGTCGGCTCCGCTTCTTGACCTCATTCACCTCTGAAGACACATTTGAACTCTTCCAATGCAAAGGTTGGTATAGTTCATTATGAAATTTCAGGGGTGAATGAGTTCAGCTCCAAATGACAGAGCTACTTTAATGCACTAAAAGGTAGGTCTGTGAAAATGTTAGTAGATCCATCGACTAATATCATTTAATATTTCTTTATATAATATTCAGTGCAGAGATTTAGTTTTCTTCAAATTCTGCATTATTCCAAAAATTATCATCAACTATTGTTAGACATCATTTTTCATGGCCCTGACCTGAATTCTTCACCATATGTGCTATATTTTGGACTGAGAAAACAGGTGTGACCATTTAATTTCAGTATAGTTGTAGTTTCATGTATATTGTTTTAGTAGATTTAACTTTGTGTTTAGATTTTTGGAATTCACAAGAATATGGACCATGATTTGAAATATCTCTTAAATACTTTTTTCAAACTGTTTAAATAAGGGAATACTGCAAGTATTCATTACTACAAATCAGATTTATTATGAGAAGAAATTGTTCAAAATATTGTTGAGAAAATAGTATTCTTAATTATATATTTACTGTAATAAAGGCTATTTGTTGTTTGGGTGAAATACAAAGAATCAAGTCACTTGTCAGATCATATTTCAATTTCTTAAAAATAGCCAGAACATATTATTTTTTTTACTTTTTTTAAATCTTAATAATATCAGTCATAGATAATAGATCTTAGATCTGACTGTAGAAAAAATCAGTTGCCCATGATATGCATCAAAGGATTGCAGCAAAATTATGATACGCAGTCAAGTCCTTTTAGAGAAAAAATGCTTCTCAGATCTGAAGACTTTGTGGCAGCCATTAAGAAGTTTTTGCTGTGCTTATAATCCCCTCACATACCAAGTCGTCTGCACGAGGTGGAGAAAATCGGATATACTAGATAATGTCCTCACAATATCGAAAATGTCTGCCTTAATAGGGATTTGATGGCATGTGCATATTAAATGAATTGGCTGATCAGCAGAAGGATTTTTACAGAGGAGCTTATATGTCATACCAAAGTTTTTTCCTTAAGACTTCTTCAGATTCCAGAGACCCTCTCCACAATCGGGATTAGTTAAGAGAGGAATGTTTTTATTTTTGCAGGATAAGAGGTCTACCTAGTTGTGTTGGATAAGAGTCCTGTTTTGAAATGTCTAATTTTGTGTGCAATCAAGTAGCGCCAGTGCAAAAATTTCTGCGATTAAATGGCTGTCATTTTGTCGACGCTGTATAAGCAAATAACTGAATTTCAGTTTTAAAATATTCAAAATTTTATTAGGTGCTTGAAAACTTTTTGAAGAAATGTATTTTTTTTTTGAAAATGCCAATTTTCCAATAAGGTATGAAATTGATATTGAGATTTGTATGATTTAATTTGGACCTGTGAGGAAATGAGAAAATAAATGTGAGATATTTAAATTTTAAATTTTGTTGAAAGCCAGCACATAATACCTGTTACCTGAAGTGGAGTGGTGTTTTTAGACGACACCTGTGTTGAAATGAGAACTGAATTTGCACTCTACATTTTTATCAGCGGTTGGTTACCTTCCTGTTTTCGTACAGTATTTTGATTCTTTCAGTTATTGATTAAATATTTAAGGCGGACACAGACCACGCTTTATATTTATTTCATTTTCAGATAAGTAAATCCTATAAGCTATGACAGGGAATTGTTAGAATATTTATCGCTAGATTGTCATTGAGAATTTTACTGAAGCTTTGGATATTTGGAGGTTAAAATTTCTAAAGGTTTACTAAGAATACAATATGTATTCATGTTATTACAATACTCAATTGTGATATTGAAATGTAAGGTTGTTGATTTAATGTGAACATTTGCTGACATGCCATACCTGTACAATTTTTTTTTTTTAATTTTATTATTTTTACAAATTGAAGGTTTAGTACATACTTTGATAGATGTATTTAAAAGTAAATTGTCACAGGATACAGGTGTTACATATTATCAAAACTCACAGGGCCCTTGTTCATCACTCTGGTGAAATATTTCTTAAAAGTTAATTACATAGGGCTCTCTATATTTACTGAACATTTCTAGTATTTCTCTGATACAGGTTATTATTATTTAAAAAAACTAAAATAAAACTTTTTTAATGGAAATTCAAAGAAACTCTTCAAATAAAATTTCAAGAATGAGAATAATTAATGTGGAAAATTCCAACAAAAATTCATCTTGACCCAAGTTTCCATAGCAACAGTATCAATTAACTTAAAGTACTGGACAGAGAATGTCATGCAGAGTAAAAACCTATCAGTGAAGTAGAGATTAACTTCTCCGGCTTATCATTAATAGAAAGTTAAACTGTCGTCAAAGTGTCATTGACCGTGCACAAGTGTGGTTTTCCAGGGGAATGTCAACATCGTGCAGACACAAAGATACATCAGTGAATAGGATGTGTGTAAACTTTTAACCTTTCCTTTTCAGCGACACGCAGGGATTAACATTTGTTGTTCCGTCTGCAGAAAGACACCTTTCTGGATAGTTTACGGTGTGTTAGTTGTCGTGTTGTAGAGAGGGACTTTTTCTTTGTGACCGTTTAATCTGACAATTTGACATGACTACATTGGTGTTTGTTTTCTTGTCCAGTGAAACGCTAATTTTCTGGAAATTTTAACACCACCGTACTTAGCCATTGAAAGAAAAATCTAATTGTAACAGTCAGCCCATTATACACGGAAAAGGAAACAGTATCACTTTCAGCCCACAAAGAGATTGGCTGGTTACAGGAAGTTTTACCTGTGTGGTAGGAATATTATCAGCAAATTACCTCCATCAAGTTTAGGGTTAGCAATTTCTACTCAATTGAGATTTTCTTATCACAAAGGGTTGTAGGGGTGCCAATTAATTCTGACAAAGTAAATTGAAAATTGATAGTAAGATAAAGGGGCAGGGACATTCTGCTTAGCGATATGTCAGTCACACTGGAATTCAACGCTGCACGGAATGTTCTATTTGGGAGATCGCAGGTAACTTGTGGCATGTCCCTGTCCAGTGTCTGAGCGGAGTTGTAAGGAAGAGGGTCGCGAGTTGTAAGGAAGAGGGTCCCAGAGGAGGGATATAGTGAGGATAGACAAATACAAAGGTTAGTTTGATGTTTTATACAGTTAGTTTGAATACTGCTCACAGTCTGATACATAGACATGTGTGCTTCATGCAATGGTGGTATGGGTTTGGGTTCCAGCATGATGGGAAGGGGAGGTAGCATCAACAATGTGATACTCAACCATACTGCATAACAGGAAATACATCATGTTGCAATGGGCAATGTCATCAACACTGAGAGACAGTTTACCATGGACACTGAGACAACAGTCTACTATAGACACTGAGACAGCAGTCTACTATAGACACTGAGACAACAGTCTACTATAGACACTGAGACAACAGACTACTATAGACACTGAGACAGCAGACTACTATAGACAATCTGAAGTAAACTATACTGTATATGCAGTTGCATACCAGCTATTATTCAGGAAACAAATATTATTTTCGTACAAAATGATTAAATAGTCTTTGGGCTGTATTCCACTCATGTATTGGATTTTTTAGAATTGAATAAGTTTTACGTTATTCAGGTTTTATGAAGAAGTTTTTTTCGATTCCTCTTTATAGCAAGATGTTTAAGGTTTGTCAACTGCATTGATCGACCTCATTCATACAAAACCTGTAGTATATGGATATAAATATTGCATGAAACTTATAGAATTATTGTACGGAAAAATAAAGAAAATATATGGTTTTGATAATGGTATTTGATTGGATCAGGTAACAAGAACCTCTGCACAGGTTGTTGTAGGTTAACGAACGTAGGTAGATTCTGCTGATATGTTTGGATTAAGTTACTCTTGCATACTACACTTAGTTGGCAAATAGGTCCAAAACGTGACCCTGATGCTGAAAAAATGTAATTACTAGCGTAAATTGAAAAATGAGCTTTGTTAGTGTGTTCATTGAAAGGAAGACTCACAGGTGTAATTTCATTTTAATGTAACATTATTAATACATTTGTGGCGTCAGGGTAGGACATTGTTGTGTGCCCTTTAAATATTGGCTCGTAAAAAAAGGTGACCATATGATAAAAGTCTACGGGAAAAATATCCAGATTTGATTCCGATATTTCATGTGTAGACATGAAATTCATTTTAAAGTATTGATGGAGAGTTGACACGATGATGAATTGGAGAATTAACACCAGGCATTTGAATTTGGACATGAAGAGGACTATCAGTGCTGTAAGGTAAAGAGTTAAATACATGTAGCTAATGATTCACACTGTTATTTTTGTGTTGGGGAAAAGGTACTAATTTGGCAGTGTTGAATTTGCAGTTTTGAAATTATAAAGTATGTAGTGTTGTTTTGAATGTCATGTCGATACCTTAATTTAGCAGTGTTGTATTTGCGATTTTAGATTATAGGGTATGTAATGTTTTGGTGAAATGCTATGTTGAAACATTCATTTGTTTATATTAAATTTGTCAGTTTGAGAAAAAAGCTATATAGTGTTACATTGAATTTTCACTCGCCCTGCGACAAATACAACTGTACATTATAAAGCTAGGATAGCATAAAGTTACACCAATCTTACGTTAATTGATCATGTTCAGGAAAATGTTTCGATATAAACAATTCTTTGTTATAGTCAGTGACAAAGCTAATGGAATCTTGTAACGTAACTTCTAAAATGTAGGATGACGAATCTAATACATTATTTAAATTTAAAAATAAGGCTGTGGTTTCTTTTAGCGACTTTAAAATGTTATGCTACATCAACATAACTTTGTTCAGCATAGAAATTGAGAAGAGATGAAGAGATAACGGAGAAAAAATATAGAGATAAAATATAAACCCACATTAGGAGAGGATTTAAAAAACATGAGAGGTAATTAATCACGTTATTATCTCGGAGACAGGTGCTTGGTGTAATAAGGTCACATGGTTGGTGAACAATTAGTACTAAGTGGTGTTCGGGGTGTGGATGTCTGGCCGACTATCTGTTACTTTATAATGAGTGATGGACACGCCCTAATGGTGGGGTGTAGGGTAACTGGACACGGGTTTGAGTCACCTTCGTAGATCATGGTAAAAGACCTCCTACTCTACTCCCGATTGGTACTCCTTCCTTGTGTCGTCTTGTATCAAGTGACATTTTTAGAAACAATTTTGCTCAACGTCAAGTAATTTAATGATTAAGGAAAATCTATTACTGACTGAAATGGACAACTAGATATTTCCTGTTGCCTGGTAGTTGGGTCTGTCAGATTTTGAAATGCCTCATAATTTAGATAAATAGGTTTGGGTTTCGGTTGTATGGTTTCAGTTTTGTAGGCATTTGAATTGTTCATAGTTTATTTTGTCTTTTATATCATATTTTCATTACTGGATGATTCTTTATAAGTTTCTATCTATACAGCATGCTGTAGCCTATGAGCATTTTAAAAAACATCTTTATATACATTTATAAAATATATATTTGATTATCATGCTCCTGATAAAAGCTATATCTGAAGTACTCTAGAATAATATTCTTTCAGATTTTATAACTAAGATCTCACTTGAAAAAAAATTTAATAGAAAAAATAATGTTCAATTTTGGTCTGTTACAAAATGTGATAGAATTAGAAAGGTATTTGCAGGCTAATTAACCTCTATCTAGACCCCAATATTTCCTGGAAAATTGCTTAATTAAAACAGTGGGATTGGATATTTTGTTGGGGAGCCCGGAAGGAGGCTGGTGCAGTATCTGTTAAGTTCTAGTTATGTCCTGTGTTATGTCCTGGCTATTGCCTTTATTGTCCTCAAGGGCCAATGGTTCTGAAAAGCCTGGTCAGCTTGAGTTGCTAAAATCCTGCCAGTAGATCTGAACACCATAGTATCTCTGTTACTTAGGATATCAGTTGTAGGTGCTTAGTCTAAATTTCTCCTCAGGATTTTTAGAGTTTTTTGTCAATATTATATATTGATGACTAGAATTTGGAGATGTTCTGGCTGAAATCTTGATGTTGTAACACGCTCAGGTTATACTGTTTCTGAATAGAAGTTTAGCTATTTATCGAATAATGAATGTTTCTCCATGTTTCATTAAAAAAATAACATCTTTCAGTTTTCAAATCTGAAAAGTAAAGGGTAAAATACTGAGTTGTTAGCTGAGGACACATGATGTTATAGTTTTATCTACAGAAATAATCGCCATGGTTTCTGTGATCAGTTTGGTTTGCTTTATAAAATGATGATTTTTTTTTTTTAATAAAAAGTATGCTAACAGTACAGGGTTAGACTTAAATGTCAGGGATGTCACAATTCAATGTTTAACTGACACAACGAGTACTTAACTCAATTAAATGGACAATTATTTGAAAATTATTTGTATATTTTGGGTGAAGTTGTCAGTGCTTGGTAGTGTCGGATGACTGTCAATACAACAAGTTAGCTGAGGCTGGAGAATATTTCCATTTAAATTGGCCGATACACTGGAAAGTGTTGAACAGTGTGAAGATGTGGGAGGATGGAGTGCGTGGATGATTGGTCAGGGTGTGGCCCCAGGGTCCCCTGTACATTGGACCACACAGTGATCACAGATTTATAGACATTGGGTAGAATTTCTCGGTACCATCTCCCTTGACTTGGCAGTGATGTGTAGGCTTGCTGTCTCCTCTCCTACATGTATAGCTTGTCATATGCACCAGCTGCAAAGGTTTTTGGATTGCACAGGTGGTAGCTATATAGTATTCAAACATTTAGCTGCATAGATTTTTTTTGTACAATTTTTTTGTGTTGTTAAAATAAAAGTAAACTAATGTTATAATGGTTGGTACGCTTTCTCAAGTTTGTCTTTCTCAAGTTTATATTTCATCCATTTTTTTGGGAACAAAAATTATTGGTATTACGAAAATGACGGAGTCAAATTTATCAACCAATGCAGTGATGGTAGACTTGCTCAAGTTTTAATTACATTAATAAATGATGATTTATACAAAATGTTGGTGTTGCCAAAGCAAAGGTGAACCAATGCATTTACAGAAGACTTGCTCAAGTTTTAATTTCATCAATATTTTGAACATACAATACAACAAATAGTTGATGATGCCAAAAGTAGTCAAAACTATAAAGTACAGCAATGATGGTAGACTTGCTTAAGTTTTAATTGCATCAAATGTTGCCCAAATGCAACTTTTCATATATAAGCCAATGCAATTGTAGACTTTAACAGGTTTTAATTTCATCATTATTGTGGTATAAAAAATGTTGCTGAAATGAAAGTATATAAATCAATCCAGTGAACTGATGATAGACTTGCTCAAGTCACGTTATTTCAAATATTTAAAATGTCAAACTTTGATATGGAAATCACTGAACAAATCTCTGTCTAAAAAAGACCAGATACCATTGTGCAGTGACTGTTCATCAAGTATAGAAGCATGATGGCAATCGTTTAAATTCTAATTATCTTGTCAATAAAAAAAGAACCCAAAAGTACTCGGCTTAAAGAGCCACACTTCTTTTTGTAGATGTCGTAAGAGCAATGTATTTCAACTGATTTAATCGTGGAAACATCGATGTAGCATGTGTTGCTGTACAGTTATGAATTCAATTCATTTAAACATTTGAACAAAAATTCACCAACTGTTGATGATTTTGCCTAGTTGAAGCCTCTGGCGGATTGGTTACTGGTGGCAGATCAGTTTTGTCACATTACAAATACACATTGTTCATTATGTAAATTATTCTCAATGCAATCAACAAAACAGATTAATTACTACTGTTTATTATGTAAATTGTTCTCGCTGCAATCAACAAGACAAATTTATCGCTATCACCGTTCTAGAATCAATTAATTATCTTGAGGATTAGAATGCATAAAAAACATGAACTGAAACACATCCACCGAAATCATTTACACAAATATGTTGGTCCCGTTGAATTGTTTTGTTCTATAACGATTGGCCATGCGATGTGGTTGTCTTTTGTAACATTTATTGTGTGAAGTGCAGTTATACCTTTCATTGAATATTTCCATGGTGATATTACATTTGAGATGATTTCGTGGTGTCATAGACTATAAAATGTTGAGTTCTACAATCATATGATTACCGCATGATGGGAATTTAAAAACCCCTACCAGTCACATTATTCTGATAATGGGCTAGTAAGAAGTTTCTAGGGAAACAGCAAGCTAACCAGAGGTGGCTAGGGGACAACAGGTTAACTATAGGTGTCTAGAGAGTAGAGAGACAGCAGGATAACCAGAGGTGGCTAGGGAGACACAAATCTAAGAAGAGTCGTCTAGGGAGACAACAGGCTAAGTAGAGGTGTCTAGGGAGCCAACAGGCTAACATAATTGTCTAGCGAGACAACAGGCTAACAAGAGTGTCGAGGGAGACACAAGGCTAACCAGAAGTGTCTAGGGAGACAACAGGCTAACCAGAAGTGTCTAGGGAGATACAAGGCTAACTAGAGGTGTCTAGGGAGACAACAGGCTAATCAGAGGTGTCTAGGGAGACAACAGGCTAACCAGAGGTGTCTAGGGAGACACAAGGCTAGCCAGAGGTGTATAGGGAGACACAAGGCTAACCAGAAGTGTCTAGGGAGATACAAGGCTAATCAGAGGTGTCTAGGTGATAACAGGCTAACAAGAGGTGTATAGGAGTCAACAGGCTAACCAGAGGTGTCAAGGAGACAACAGGCTAACCAGAGGTGTCTAGGGAGACAACAGGCGAACCAGAGGTGTAGAGGGACACAATTGGCTTATCAGAGGTTTCTCTGAGACAACAGGCTTACAATAGGTGTCTAGAAAGACAACAGGCTAACTAGAGGTGTTGAGGGACACAATTGGCTAATCAGATGTGTTTAGGGAGACACAAGGCTAACCAGAGGTGTCAATTTAGGAGACAACAGGCTAACTACATGTGTCAAGGGAGACAACAGGATAACCAGAGGTGAAGAGGGACAAAATTGGCTAATCATATGTGTTTAGGGAGACACAAAGCTAACCAGAGGTGTCTAGAAAGACAACAGGCTAACTAGAGGTGTTGAGGGACACAATTGGCTAACAAAAGGTGGCTAGGAAACCACAGGCTAACCAGAGGTGTCTAGGGAGACAACAGGCTAACTAGAGGTGTCAAGGGACACCATTTGCTAATCAGAGGTGGCTAGGAAACCACAGGCTAACCAGAGGTGTCTAGGGAGACAACAGGCTAACCAGAGGTGTCTAGGGAGACAACAGGCTAACCAGAGGTGTATAGGGAGACAACAGGCTAACCAGAGGTGTATAGGGAGACAACAGGCT
>JAUMHH010165601.1:0-16926 GCA_032359455.1 Chlamys rubida | reverse complement strand
TGTGTGTTGTTGCTGAGGGTGTGAACCCCTGCAGATGTGTGTTGTTGCTGAGGGTGTGAACCCCTGCAGATGTGTGTGTTGTTGCTGAGGGTGTGAACCCCTGCAGATGTGTTTTGTTGCTGAGGGTGTGAGAGATCATATTTCATCCTTCAGAGATTTAATTATATAATTGTGTAATGGTAAATGCTGAGAGATTTACTTGTTCAATTGGTGAAGCGTCAGAGGATCTTTGTTGTCGCTGTTAAGATTCACCCCTGAAGACACATTTGAACTCGTCCAATTCAAAGGTTGGAATAGTTCATTATGAAATTTCAGGGGTGAATGCGTTAAGGATATTATAGAGGTTGTGCTGAATATGTAGGTACACGATCTGGTTGTTTGTTGTTTCACCAATCATTGACGTGTTGTTTAGTACCTGTAGTATTAGGGTTTTGTAGATATTTGTTTATATTGAGGTATTTATATACTATTGGTCACTGTTTGTACTGCTAAACACTGGAAAGTAGATATGTTGATGCATAAGTATTGTCACTTTATACGGAGACACGATGTTAGAGACCTGTTTTGTGGAGGTCTGTAGAATTTAGATTCTGTTTTGAGGGTCCATCAGGGGGGGAAATGTCATCAGAGCCCCTTGTCAGTCTGAAATTACAGATCGAGATTAACATTTATACCATATCAAAGAAGGAATTTTACAGATTGAATAATTGGATTTCCTTTCCTGTTATTTTCTTTGTGTCATTATGCTGTATTAAATCTCTGTATATTACATATATGCTGTAAAAATAGAAATTCTCGCCTATGGAATTGTTTGCATTGCGACTTTTCAAACTGATTGGGGTTTTGGCTTAAGCATTAGTTCATAAATGTTTATGTTATATAGTTTTATAATCTGCATAATTTATATATTCTTCTATAGAAATTTTCTTGCCTATTTTGTCAGAAGGGAAAAACATCAGCATTTTCATGCTGTGATAATTCTCGCTGTTACAGTATGTAAAAACTACCAGTTTATACAGCAAGACTTTGTATTTTAGCAAATTTGACTTTTTTTTGCTAACTGTGTATTTGATTTGTCTTGATATGGAGTAAGCTAAAAACTTTGATGAAGTCGAAGAAAAAAACAGGGCCTGCATTCATAAATTATTATCATGCTTAAAATCGAATTCTGTGCTCATGTCCAATTTCTTGTTCAGGTGATAAATTGATAAAAAAATATTCATTTTGTCAATAATCTGGTAGGATTTTTAAGAGACTTAGCACCAAGTATCACTTAAAGTTTTTAAACTGGACTTTCTGACCTTGTCACAACATTAAAATGAGTTACAAAAATGTTGCATTTAGAACAGAATCCATGTTTGAGCATGAGAATGATTTCATGAATATGTACCTTGTGTTGCTCATATTTCTCTTTGATATAATCTTTGTAACTATTCTGTACTCTCTCGTCACCATGCCAACCCTGTGTTAGTGTACTTTAACTGTATGTTGTAGGTCTGTCAGTGGGCGTATCTCATGTAGCCGGAGTGCCAGTGTTACCCCTAAGATCTCAGCTAAGGCGGGGCTCCACAACTCTACCACAGACACTCACAACAGCACCGCATCCAGCGGCTCACACATCCTGTCCCCGGGGCTTGACGACCCGACCACACCAAGTCGCACAGAGACAGCCGAAGTCCACAGTGTGGACAGCTCGCTGTCTGGCAGTCGGTCACTCCCATCGCCAAAGCTTGACCGCAGCAGAGAGGGAACGCCTGGAGCTGAGGTTGACCTTCCTGATGACGATGGTGTGGCTTCCCCAGAGAGCAGAGTCGACAGAATCGACGAAAGAGGTGCCACTTCTACTTTTGTTACTAATGCTATAGTATCTGCACCGCTAGATAGCAATCCTAATAATAACCAAAATGTGTCAGCCAATCAAAATGCAAATGACAATGATGAAAACAGCCAATCACAATCTTTCTCTCTTTTTAAAGATGGGAAGGTTAATAAATTAGATGAAAGTTCTATGGATACTGAGAATAATTTGTCTGCTACCTTCCCTACTAAACCACACCTAACCAAAGATATAGAACATGTTAATAATTCTGGTGGGGGAACAGCAAAACCTAACCTCTCTAGCACAGATACTCTGCCCTCTAACCTTAAACATAATGTACAAGATTCCTCCCCCGAGGGGCTGGGGACCTTTTCATACCAAAAGTCCCCAAACTCGACCCTCGGCAGGGAGCACAAAAAGGTTGTGTTTGCCGATGATGTTAGTTCCCATCCGACGCCAGGTAAGGTTTCTGAGGGGGAATGTAAGCAAGGCGAGGTTGTCAAAGGTAAGGATAAACAGGAAACTGTTGTCAAGACAGGTTCTATGCATGTTAATGAGGAAAAGGGAAAATCAATCGGTCATGAGAAGCCATTAAGAAAACTGGTCCATCAAGACTCCGGAAAATCCTTGAGCAAGCAGGATAGCTTGACAAAAAAATCTACCAATCTTGAAAAAGGAGGAGGAATTTCATACAAGGGGGAAATAGTTTCCAGTTCTGATAAAAAAGCTGACAGGAAACTGATGAAACAGGATAATGTATTAAATGAGGACATGCCAACACACAAAGACCTGGCCACAGATAAGGCTTCCAAGAAACTGTCACACAAGGAGCTGGTGGCTGATAATACCTCTAGGAAACTACCGCAGAAAGAGGTAACAACTGATAATGTGTCAAGGAAACTGCCACAAAGGGAAGTAGCCGCTGAAAATGTGTCCACAAAGCTGCCACAAGACGTCACCAGCGATAAGGCTGCTAGGAAAGGTAGTGTTACAAGGGAAAGTCCAGATAAAAAAGTGGTGCAACAAGAACCGAAGAAAATGGAAAGCTTTAGTAAGGCTGATGTCACCTATCCTAAACGTACCGGTAGCATAGAGAAATTACAAAAACTGGACCTGAATACAGGAAGTGATGCAGAAAAATCTGTTAGAACCGAGAAGGAAAGTGAGGATAAATATAAGAATGAGCTTAACAAGAGCAGGAGTGGAAAAAATACGGGACTAAATGGTGGGGAAGACATGATTGGGGATATACCATATCTTCTACATCGGCGCCACCTGGAAAAAAGCCCTGAACCTGTCAAAACAGAGGAGGTAACCTCCCCAACAGACATGGATGACATCATATCGAACAGGAGGAGCAGAAGCTTGAAGAAGAAACGGCCGTCAAACATGCAGGTGCATCAGGTAAAGGTTTACGAGGGGTCTCTTCCTGTCGTACCAGACAAGGGAAAGACAGAAGTGAAATCTCCTGTGAGCGAGGGCAACAGTCCAGTCAGTCCGGTTAGTGGCGGGGGAAGTCCCTGTAGTGACACGTCCAGCCTGGGCAGCGTGGCAGGCAGCCCTGTTACTCCGGGGAGTGGTGTGGGCAGTCCTGTTACTCCGGGGAGTGGTGTGGGCAGTCCTGTGAGCCCAGGCAGTCGAGGGGTCAGTCCAATCAGCCCTGGGAGTCGAGGAGGCAGTCCCATCAGCCCCGGGAGTCGAGGGGGCAGCCCATGTAGTCTACAACAGAGGATAGGCAGTCGTTCACCCTCAGGAAAGCGGGAATACCAGAGCCGATCCCCGTCAGGTAAACGTACACCCTCCCGAACGTCCAATGACAGGTCGCCATCTTGTAATCGGCGGATGGAGATTGTCAATTATCACCGTCTGCCCCATAAAGATAGCTTCTCAAGCGTAGACGATACCACAAGTCCCACATTTGAGAAAGACATTTTAAAACAGATTCAAAATAAAGAAAACATCAAAGAAAATGAGTCTGCATTTTCAGAATGTAACGGAGAGGTTATCAAGGATGGGACCACGCTGCCCTCTCCACTCTCTGTAGCTAAGGTGCCACTGTCAAGTCATCAAGCTAGCGAGGATAATAAATCTAATAATAATCTAGAAATGGCGGAAGACATCACCGTTGTCCAAAACAAGCTTAACGACAACCTGGAGAAGCGTCTCTCCGAGGACAAACTCGCTAGAAAGGAAGCGACAGGGTTGCCAACAGATTCAAAGATGTATGGCCTTCCTCAACATATAACACAGCAAGTTCAGCATTCTTATAGGGCTTCCAGTGATAAATCTAAAATGGCTAAGGCCAATAACCCTTCAGTAGTAAATGCGTGTCAATCTGGAGATGATCCAAAAAATGTCGGGTCAAGTAACCCTACGCCAGTCAGCAGTCAACCAGGTGAGAGGGGTAAACCTGGGGCATATACAAGTAGATCCGAACCTTCCAAGGTGGGTAGTGTACAAACCGCTGTAAACAAATCTTCAGCTTTCCATATGAAAAATCCTGATAAAAAAGCCAAGGAACCCTTTAGTCCTGTATATAGACCGACTTTTAGTTTGAAGCAGAGTAAAGAGTCTGCTCTTTCTGCTCCAAAACAAGAAGGAACACAACCAAAAATCACAACAAAGAAATTAAACACTGACGGAAAAGATAATACCTTGGTTCGCATTAAGCCAGCTTTACCATGTCGAAAGCCTGCTTTACCAGGTAAAAAGCCTGAAATATTGAGCAAGAAACCAGCTCTACCAGGAAAAAGACAAGATCAACAAACTAAAAGGACGGACGCATCAAGAAAAGCTGATCAGGTGAGTTTGGATTTTTCATCCCCAGCGGCAGATTTTATATTATCAGAAACAGACTATGCAAGTAAACCCAATCGTAACAGCATTACATTTTCTACTTTTAAACCCCCAGACTCCAACTCCACATCGCCACGGCCACTCAGCTTAGTCAGTGTTGATGAGAATGAGGAGGAACCATCAATTTCACTTGCAGCCGACAAGGATCCTACGGTAAGGCTTAATCAGACTTTCCACGCACATCCTCCAGAGAATGTGTTCCGCCCAAGTCCAAAGCCAAAGCTGAAACTGGGGCGACACCCGAGCGATCAGAGCATTGAAGGTTCAAAGGTCAATGAGCCACGAAAGTTCCACAAAGAACGTGGCTACATGTACAGTTTCGAGAGCGTCAATGATCCCCCTAGTGCTCAGATGTTTTTGAGTGGATCAACAGACACGGACGTCCAAGGAAGTCCAGAGAGTGTGGAGTCGGTGGATATGCTGGAACCCCTGGAAAATCTGGAGGAAACTATCTCTGATGGATCAGAATCTTCGGTATCCGAAGGGAGCAACTCAGAATTTGGGGATGACAGTGAACACGAATGTGACAGTAGTGATAACGATGATGCTGAAAGACAAAAAGAATTCTTACAATTTGCCAAAAGTTTAGCTGACTCCGGCAAAGAAATAACAGTTGATTCTGGTGTTGGTGTCGAGTTATCTGACTCGGGTATTAAGGATATTTCCCCGTTAGATCCTCTGGATCAGCTAGAGACTTTGGAAGGGTCGGTTTACGAGGATGAGAATCAAAACTTACCTCCACGCAATGACAATAATGGAAAAAGGCATTACACTAATACGACATTAAGTTCAAGTTCGGATGAATCTTACCATGAGAGGATTGTTCGCAACAAGCGGGTTAGCGTGGACCCCCTGGAGAGTCTTGAGAATCCCCATATAGCAGAGCTGGCATCACTTAGTGGAGATTCATATAGCGATGAATGCGATTCCGATGAACACATGACCCCCAGACACAGACTTGGAGCCGCCATTCCAATCCTCACCATCAGTACTGCATCAAGTCCAGACGACCCCCACAGGAGCCCCGCAAGTTCCCTTGACAACGAAATTAGCCAATCAAATCCTTCATAGATATATGAAATGTACAGTATATTATTTGTTACGACATGATTACTCTTCTTGTAATTAGCATATTATTGAAACATGATGGAGATACAATTTTGTATTATATTGATTTCATTTTTGACTGCAGATTTTTTTTGATTTTTTAAATGTTTTTAGTTTTTGCATGATCAGCACAATTTAAGCATGAGGCGCTAGAAGCATTATATTTATACATAAAATATACTATGTATATATACATTTACATACATTTCGTTTTTTAATTTATCTTGTTTTGTTGTGCATGATGAAAGGTGCAATTTGTTATATTTTGCTGAAGTAGATTTTTTTCAGTCATTTTGATTTACATTTGTTTATGTCAGTTTTATTTACAAATGGATGTCCAATTTTGTTTACATATTGTTGGACCTTTTTTGTTGATATTTTAGAGATCCCTTTTACAGTATTAATTGATTCTTATGGAATTAGTCCATGTGTTTATAATATTTACACCAAAATCTGTGATTTAGGAACTAAACCAATAGATCAGTTATAGAGAACGAAGGAATGTGACAAGCACCGGAGCTATATCAAGTGTGACATAGAATTCTGTTACATTACCACCCTTGCTACTAGCTCTTTGTAAAATTGTAAAATACATATAACTATTTATGATTTTAAACTAACAAATAATTTAACAAAGAATATCTGATACAATGTGTATATGAAAAGTAAAAGGAGCGGGAAAGGGCCGAGGTGATATTTAAGGAATTCAAGAGAAAACTATTTTATCTCTTAGTTTTTAAACCATTGGTGAAGATGTTGGAATTATACACATACTATACAGATTGAAAGATGGATGTGATTTACTTATATAAAGTTCAGGGTAAACCCTCGGGTGTCTGGGTGATGATCCAGATGTATTGTTATAGTTCTAGTCAGCCCAGTTGTTTTAATAGCTGTGGTATTCTGATGTCTAATCAGCCAAACTGTTTGAATAGCTGTGTTATTTTGATGATTCTAGTCAGCCCAGCTGTATGAACAGTCATGGTATTTTGATGGTTCTAGTCAGCCCAACTGTATAAACAGTCATGGTATTTTGATGGTTTTAGTCAGCCCAGCTGTATAAACAGTCGTGGTATTTTGATGGTTCTAGTGTGCCCAGCTGTATAGACAGTCATGGTATTTTGATGGTTCTAGTCAGCCCAGCTGTATGGACAGTCATGGTATTTTGATGACTCTAGTCAGCCCAGCTGTATTAACAGTTGTGGTATATTGATGGTTCTAGTCAGCCCAGCTGTATAAACAGTCATGGTATTTGTATGGTTCTAGTCAGCCCAGCTATATAAACAGTCATGGTATATTGATGGTTCTAGTCAGCCCAACTGTATGAACAGTCATGGTATATTGATGGTTCTAGTCAGCCCAGCTGTATGGACAACTGTGTTATTTTGATGGTTCTAGTCAGCCCAGCTGTATAAACAGTCATGGTATTTGTATGGTTCTAGTCAGCCCAGCTATATAAATAGTTGTGGTATATTGATGGTTCTAGTCAGCCCAGCTGTATGAACAGTCGTGGTATTTTGGTGGTTCTAGTCAGCCCATCTGTATGGACAGCTGTGGTATTTTGATGGTTCTAGTCAGCCCAGCTGTATGGACAGCTGTGGTATTTTGATGGTTCTAGTCAGCCCAGCTGTATTAACAGTCGTGGTATTTCAATGGTTCTAGTCAGCCCAGCTGTATGGACAGTCGTGGTATTTTGATGACTAGTCAGCCCAGCTGTACATGTATGGACAGTCATGGTATTTTGATGGTTCTAGTCAGCCCAGCTGTTTCTATGCAGCACAGCTGGCCAGAATTACCATAATTACCTCAGCTGAAGAAAAAAGTTTGTGATAATAATAAACAATTTCAGAATGTGCTTACAATGTCCTCTGGTCCATAATGTAATGGTGTAATATGCCATGGTATAAGCTGTTTAATGCAATTTGGAAAAAAGGCTTGATGTTTGGAATTTGCCAATTCTAAGTAAAAAGAGATAAAAATTAAGGAGTTTCCCCTGTACATACGCAAGGAACATTATAAAATTTGTTCTGTTTATGTTTTGCGTTTGGTTCAAATATGTAGTTTTCTGTTGTTTTCAACACCATGATGAGATAGCATGTGATACTTTGTTGATATTCTATTGAACGTTTACATAGCTGTATAAATAGAAAACTCTACACTTGTGGACCGGCGTCCCTTCAAGGATTTTGGTTGTATGCTCAATCATTACTGAATTGGATGGCCAGTGTTTCAACAAGACATTTAGATATATCTATATCCATCTTATAAACAAATAATTAGCAAAAGCCTTCTGGTCTATATTGCATAACATTACTTGTAGAATTGAATCATTCATGATATTTTAATATTTCACTTTTACAGTTCTTTTATTTAGTTTTATAAAGGCAAAAGTTGAAATTTTCAATTAATTTTGTTTTATAGAAACATTCATCTAGACTTTGCCAGATGACTAAGGTACAGAAATGTGTTGGAGTGTTATCTTCTACTTTACTAGGTTTTTTTGTAAGCTATTTCCACTTTTCCTGATATTCTCTAATTTTCTTCAAATCTGTTCTATCAGGAAATCTAAAGAATTTTGACAAGTCAACTTGAAAAATTAGGGTTCTTTCAATACTTATGAATATTTACAAAACACATTTGATGAATAAGTGTCATAATGGCTTAGTAGTTAAATAGGATAAATTGAATTGAATGCAGAAACTTTCAAAATTCTCAAAAACAAACAAGATAACAATAAAGACACAGTTTTCAGTTAAATGGCACCTTGTGGTGATGGCATTGGATGGTCAGATCAGAAATAGAGTATTAGTTGTTGATAGGGGATGGGGCGATCCTTTCTCTGTGTTAGGGTACTTTCATCAGTATAACCATAATGCTAGAATATTAGAAAATTTATGCTAAATATAATGCCCTTAAATTGGTTGCCTTTCAAGTAACGTTATTGCGCGAGATTGATGTCCTGCGAATTTGCTCCGGGAACAAACAATGAAAGTTTCAATGTACAGAACTGAAGCACTTGGCTAATTATCAATGTATCGGGGCTTTAGGGTTTTACTGAAAGTTTCAACGTACAGAACTGAAGCACTTGGCTAATTATCAATGTATCGGGGCTTTAGGGTTTTACTGGAAAAACTTACAGATTGAGACTCTTAACGTCAGTGATTCAAAAATCTGTGTAAGTTTCTATATTCAAAACTTTCTAACTGTAACAAAGTCCTGATGAAGATTCAGAAGTTTGCCAGACTACCTGCCAGACTACCTGAGTGCTGGCAAAGTAGATTGAAACCTATTTTAAATTTCCGAAACCTGTTAATATTAATCACTTTATACCTAATCGCCAGTACGCCCCGACAACAGGCGCACCGTAACACATTACGTCTATCGGTTATGAGTGTATGGAGCTTTTATCATCTTGTATGTATGGTTTATGGGAGATAATTTAATATCTTCTTCGTTTGAAAATTAGCTAATGGAAAAATGGATTTATGGCTGATGGAATTGTCCGGTATTGTAAACCAGTTCATCCTGGTCCCCAGTTTCATGGTTTACTGTGCGTGGTTGAGGACAGCCATGTTTAATGAGGTTGTCTGGGTTACGTCTTGTCTGACACTTTCGATAATCAATCATAATAAAATCAGATTGGTTCATTTCTTCAAAATTGCTATCATAATCGTTTAATCAACAAATATTAATAGATGACACAAGAATACAAGGAAGAGATACATGTTTAATTATTATAAATCAATTTTATTGTTGTAATATGTCACGTATAATACATTAGCGTATATTGTGTTTGACCCAATAGACGCCCTGGACACTTAGCAATTTGGGAAAGAATGATCACATAACTTTCTGAAATTCTCAGGAAAGGCCATAAAATACACTTTTTGCAAGTAAGCCAGTTAACTTTGGTGAAAGGGTGGTACGTTTGGATGCCAAAAATTGTGGACGGTACTTACGAAGGATAGGTAATTTATTAGTTCAAATACGATACAGGGTTTCCAAATAAAAACAATATCTGGAATTTTCCTAATAAACCTGAACTATGAATTAAGTTGTCATACTTTGTTAACAGGATTTTTCTGGAGAAATCTTACATAAAGGATGAAATGTCGAGATAGCAGAAGTAGGGGCTCGTCACGAGAAATCACATTTCTCAACAGTTGGCAATAAATCATTGTATTTGGTGATCCTTTGTCTTGAGTGATGTCCTAACTAGAGAGATGTCCTAACTAGATAGATGTCCTAACTAGAGAGATGTCCTAACTAGAGATGTCCTAACTAGAGAGATGTCATAACTAGAGAGATGTCCTAACTAGAGAGATGTCCTAACTAGAGAGATGTCCTAACTAGATAGGTGTCCTAACTAGAGTGATGTCCTAACTAGATAGATGTCCTAACTAGAGAGATGTCCTAACTAGATAGATGTCCTAACTATAGATAGATGTCCTAACTAGAGAGATGTCCTTACTAGAGAGATGTCCTAACTAAATAGGTGTCCTAACTAGATGGATTTACAGTGGTTTACTATCTGGAGAACACAGTGTCTTGTGTGCAAATGTGTCTTGAGAAATCATATCTTAATAGGTCAAATCGTACTGCTTCTCTGTACCAATTTGGTACAGTAGTAATATTGTGCAGAATTATTACAGCCTGTATCTTATTACTGTACTGAATAGGTATCGAGTAATGCTGTCCCAAGTTAATACCGGCTGTATGGTAGTATTAGGTATGGTGGATCGGTGGAAAACATTTGAGGCCATTTTTAACGTAAATTAATTCTATTGGGTGGGAAACCTACATTTCAGTAAGGAATTAACAAACAATATTTCACCTGTACTGAAATTTAAACTTGGCTGCTTTCATGCTTCTGTGAGCTGGAAAACTTGTTCTGTTGCAAACATCTTTAGGATTTCAATTATTTCAAATGATGATTAATATACACTTACGTCAACTATGTAGGCTTTTTGCTTCGAAAACTTTCTCTTTCCTTGTTCAACTTTTTACTAGATGTTGCTTAACTATATATGTCTCCTGATTGGATCTGACTTCAGAGTAATACAAGGTAGATCAGTAATACTTCAGGTGGGGGATACCACTAGCGTGTGTATTCAGGTAGTGCAGCTCAGAACAATATGCTGGGTCAAATGCTGGATTCCGCACCATGCATAAAGGGGAGAAACTCTGACATGGATGCCATGTATAAACTTCGATTCTGAGAGAACTAAATTTGTAGAATTCACTTAATGATAAACTTGATGGGAAGAGTATTTGACCACAATATATTGATGGAAGTTTTTTTTTTTTTTTTTACAGTTTAAAAGTGTATTGACACTTTAAGGTCTTTAAGGGGGATGGTAGGACTATTATTCAAATACAATAAGTCTGCATGGCTTATTGACTGGAATAAGTCTGGATCGCTTATTTGACTACAATAGATTGGGACCACAGTTGCTTGCTCTTTGTTTTATTGCGTGCATCACTGATTTGTATCTGTGTGCTCACTGAACATTTCACTTCAAAGTTCTAGATTCTTGAAATCTTAACCTATCTTTAATTCAAAAACTTATTTATTCATTTGTTCTGATTCTGTTTTTCACAACTTTTCTTGTTTCCTTGTTGAATATGGCAAAAGATGACATGATTTACAAGAATTAAGATAAGATTTTAAAAAGTTCTTTCATTACTTACCAAGGAAAGAATCAATCATATTTAACCATGGTATTTTAAGGATCCATGTCCCACTGCAATGCTGTATTTCCTATATACAGTAACCTCCATTTAACTTCTGTTTGGATATTCCGTATTTTCGTATTGCAGAGTTATCTTCTCTTGTGAACAGGTATTGATTGTTACGTCATTTGTTTATGAGAGTAACGTCATTAATTTTTGAGAAAACGACGTAATTTTCTCACACAAACCAATGACGTAACAATCAATACCTGCTCACAAGAGAAGATAACTCTGCAATATGCAAAGACGGAATAAACTGTAGGACAGGTGGCCCGGGACACTTTCGTTGAGCAGGTAGCTCACTTGGTTAGAGCGATAGTATAACAATCGCAAGTCCAGTGTTCCAACACTCGTTTAGCCCTGATGAATTTTTTTCGACTCAAAACACTTGATATTTATATTTTGTTCATTTCATCTTTATTATTTCTCAAAAAATTCCCGCCAGGTATGATTTTCTCTCCAAAGAAATGATGATTTGTCAAAGCCATAGTCGTGCTGGAAAAAAACTTTCCAATTTAGTTAAACTTTTTGGCAGTGGTACAGGGATCCTTAATTGAGAGGAATATTTTGCGTGTATCGGGATCTTATCTGTGTGCTGACTGAATGTTTGACTTCAAGTTATCAAAACCATTTACTGCATTTAAAGTATGATAAAGCAAGCTATGGAAATGATTTGCTGTGGTTAATTTTGTTGACCTTTTTGTACTGACGTGTGGTTTGTTTTTCGCCCCCAAGCTTCCTGTCACAGTGGTAAGAATGGTTGTATGTTTTCTAGACCTCGAAATCTATCTTCACAAACAACACATGAGAATGTGTGAACAATGCTTAAATGCACATCTTTATCAATATCCTACTCTTCCTGGCTGTTTACTCCGTGTTACAATTAACCAAGTTATAGAAACTATTTACTGCATTTATTATAAAATATTGTTAGTTTTGTTAAGTATGTACTGTATTCTACGATAAAGTAAGTTACAGAAACTATTTTATTTTTATTATAAAACCAGTTTCAGAAACAATGCACATACTATAAAGCAAGATATGGAAAGTACTTATTTAAGCAGTTCAATACTTATATTTACCATTTTTGGAATCTGTTCATCTCATAGAAAATTCAATTACACTTATTATTATTCAGCATTTACAATTACACTTATTATTATTCAGCATTTACTTCAAATAATGTATGTATCGTGTATGCTTGTTCAATGAATAGAACAGCCATAGCCCAGGGAGGGTCAGTGGTATCCAACGTAACAATTATGATGTCATAATAATGATGACCTCAACAATTGGTCCATGGCAGTTCATGAGCTGGACAACTCGCAACTAACTTTGGTAGGGTTATATAGTGGCAATGCCATACGATGGTCAATATAAACTGGTGAACATTGTAATATTTGTTTCAGGTCCTTGTGACAGAAGAGCATCTCATGCCAAAGCAGCAATAAAAAGATACATCAATGAGGGGAGAGATGTTACTACAGCAGAGGACATGAAAAAAGTATGCTAAATTTTCAACAAAATCATGCACCCAGAGTACAAGAAAACATTTAAGCAAACATTTGTGTACCCCCACCCCACACCCTAACAAGATTTAGGCGGTAAGTAGGAATCACCTTGTCTGTCTGTTAGTCTGTCCATCTGTCCGTTCATTTCCTTGTAAGTGCAACTCCTCCTAAGCCATTCAATGGATTTTGATGATATTTTATATGAAGATTGGGCATCATATGTAGATGTGCATGATGCAAGATAATTATTGCCAGATGCTTGCAAAGGGAGATAATCCAACTTAAGGGTCTTTTAACATTCATAGTATTGCAAGCAGGGTGTCACTCAGTGAGGTCACTCACAGTTCTAGTTTCACTTAACCTGGGGATTCTGTAACAATTCTCCAAGATACTAAGTAGAAAAACATTGTTTTTAGAGAATGGTAATTAAAATATTTTTGGGAGGGTTTTAAAAAAGGTTGGATATAAAAGTTGATTTTTGCAAACTGTGATCCACCAACAAAAGCATATATATTTTCCTGT
Organism: Chlamys rubida; assembly: GCA_032359455.1. Taxonomy (NCBI): domain Eukaryota; kingdom Metazoa; phylum Mollusca; class Bivalvia; order Pectinida; family Pectinidae; genus Chlamys; species Chlamys rubida. The sequence continues at coordinate 3,378 of JAUMHH010165601.1, read as the reverse complement.
TTATTATGATTACAAAAATTCATTTCTTTACCACATTATTGTTTTTTACTGTGTCTTGTATCAATAACAATATTGTGTCTATTTTGATTTTTAATATATATAATTGTTTAACCTACACTTGTCAATATGCTGCAGTCAGATCATGCTGCACATGGCAAGGACCTTTGTCAATGTTATTTTTCTTTATTTTAGGCTCTGGACAAAGTAACAAATGGTTCTTTCAAAGTGAAGGTGGTAGATGGTATATATGATTTAGAGGCAGAAAAGAACAAAGCCAGTATACCTTGTATTACCAGCTATTATAATTTCAAATTTGAAGACGAAGGAATCAGAGTGTGGCAAGCATATGGCCTTGGTGAAGGTATGTCAACTTGAAAACATGCATTGTCCCTTTTGAAAAATGTCTTGTGAAAAACAAGAGCTACATGCTTTAGATGTGTTACCAGTGGCTAGAACTGATCCATAGATCTATCACTTACTCATTTACTATATTACCAGTAATATTGATCAATTGTCAAAAATAGATATTGAACCAATACGTAAGTGACCGTGCATCTTTAACACATTCCTTATATGGCATGGCCTTTTTATTAGATGCTAAAAATCTAATGGTCTTCACCTGTTCAATTTGCATAATAACTATTTGCAAATATTGCTTGTATATATTATTTAACAGTATCTATTTCATTTGGAATACTAGTAACCAGGTTTAAATCAACAAATATTTTTCAGGTAAACTTATAAAATGGGCAGACCTTAATCCCACCAGGAACCATGTACACCTGAAGAATGTTTCAAGTTGGACTGAAATAAATGATGCTCTTTATTCTAATGGTAATTTTGTTTTAACTCGCACCTTAGAATATGTTAGCTTTGTCTGTATTTTGCCACTGTCACTTTTAAAAAACCACTAAACAGATTTATAATCATTCAGAGTGGTTTCTTCAATAAAAAATGTGTCAATTATGATCACTAATTGATAAGCATGTCCTCTAATAGAATTATTTATTGTACCCTGCCACAATATGATGCGGGACAAAGAAATGCAAGTGTCTTCCTTAACAAGTCAACATATCTCAATGGATTTTTAAAAATTATTATCATTGATTTACTGCCATCAATGATTATTATTATTTTTCAATTGGAGTTATGACCCTTTGAAATGCACATGTATGTTCTGTTTCAAATCACACACAAACAAATTGATTTCAATTAATATAACTGTACATTCTTTTCCATGCAGTCTTCAAATGTACGTCAAAAAGTTAACCATGAAGACTGTCCATGGAAAAGGCCTATTAAGATAATGCTGATGTGTGATTATTTTTTTTTTTAGATCAACAGAAACAGGATAAGAGCAAGGCTCAGTATTTTTGCCCAAACGATGGATTCATAAAAGAATTTAAAAACCAGAGGAGCATGGATCAGCATGTGCTGATGGGTAATTGTGAAATGCAATTAGAAAGATCAACATTAGATGACCGGGTTAAATCTTTGTATGCTAAGAAGCTATCAGATGTTGGGACAACCTGTACTTATGAACCTGGAAACAAAGCAGAGTACTAGTATTGAAGAAGATGAAGGTCAACTGTCAATGGGCTGGACATTTAAGTTGAAGAAGAAAAAAACTGTTTTTACCTCAGCACAAAAGAATTTCATGAATGAGAAATTTAACATCGGAAAACATGGAGGGTGTAAAGTGGACCCTTTTACTGCTGCTGAGGAAATGCAAAGTGGTGAACAATTTCACAAGGATGAATTTTTGACTGGTCAGCAGATAGCCAGTTTTTTCTCGAGACTTGCACAGCAAAACAAAAGAATTGATCATCAAGACTTCAGGGCTGCACAAGAGGAAGAATCAAAATCTAAACTAAAAACTGAAATATTGGAAGTAATTGGACAGTAGTTTGATGATGTAAACAATTGTATATTTCTTCATTTGTACCCCTTCTCTGTTTTATCAATAAAATAGCTGAAACAGTAAAACTGTAATAAAAATAAAAGGTTGAGATGCACTTATTTGTAAAATGAGCCCCTTGATTATCTTGAAAATTGGATTTAGGTTCTAACCAAGCTTTCAAAAAAGTGTTATACCTACAGTTAATATTCCTTTATTTATAAGTGGTCTCTACCACACTAGTGGGTCAAAATAACTGGTTAAAAGGAGCCCATTTTTTATATGCTAAACCAGGAAGTACATGTTAGTTACACTTTTAATTTGAAAAACCAGTACTTCTTTTGATTTGTTGTAATTTTGATAAACTACATCAAGTTCTTTTATTAGAAGAAATCTGCAGAATGGTGTCCGTCTATTACTATGTTTAGGAAAAGTTGGGGGGAGGGGGGACACAATTCAGTGTTAAGTGTATCCCATCCTTACATTGCCTAGACTCCTTAATATTCATTAATTATTAAAAAAACATAAAATGTGCAGGATAATTGAATCATGACCTCCTTACATTTTCATCTGATCAGATCTTCAGTAACTGGCACAATTTTGTAAAATTACCTAAAAACTGGATTTTTTGTCCATTAGTTCTATTTATAGTAACAGTTGCGATGTTTTAAACTACTAAAAAGTACTTTATTGAGTGAATATTTTATTGTTATTATTTATTTCAATTTGTAAAAAGCTCATAGTCACATTAAAAGCTTTTTCAGATTGGTTTGATGAAAGTTATATTGAATTTGCTGTCAAATTTTATCCAATTCATGGATTATCTCCCTTTGAAAGATGTAAATTTTGTTTTCCACACATGTGAAAACACTTATAGTTCCCATATTTTTTTTTCTATTTTTTTTCCTAACAGTTTTGGTTTTATTATATGGTACTGAGAAAGATGAGTTGCAACCTCCGCTTTTCTGCAAAAAAATAATTTAAAAAACAACAAATATCAATATTTTCCAGGAATTTATAAAACATTTTACAACATCTTTTTGTTTAACTCCAAACATATCAAGATAAAAACCCACAACTTTTAAACTCATTTTTTTCATTAAATGGGACCTACATTTCCAGTTACATCAACCTTTTTAAATGCTTATCCATCAGGAAATTTTCTGTGCAGTTCCAAAAAAATGATATTTTAGGATATATTTGTTAGAAATCTTGTCTTTAGCAACCTGTAAATAATGCTATATGTTACCATGACAACGGGAATAAATATTTTAGTACTGAACTTTTTTTATGAGTTATTATGGTGGAAGGATGTTGTATTAAAAGTTTAAACAATATCTGTGACTATGTGTGCCATACCCTATAGGAGAATTTTTGGTGGTTACAGAAAACTGGTCTTAAATTATTATTTCTTACAGGTATTTCCAATTACGATGTAAAATCACCCGAAACCCTGTATACCTAATAATTGCTTGATGAAT
>JAUMHH010165579.1:0-11362 GCA_032359455.1 Chlamys rubida | reverse complement strand
GTACGATTGCTGATAGATAAACTTGGTGTATGGCTTTGAAAGCTGCGTGGTTGCTGATGTTGTCTCAGTTCTGTCAGAGATTTTGTGTGAACTTTTGCAATACCTGAAATCTGTCCGTGCTGATCACACAGGTCCACATACTCCCCAATTCCATGCAGAATCCAGACCATGTTCCTTGTTGTTTGACCCCTGTGAGCCATGCAGGTGGGGCAGCCACGCCTGAGGACCAAGGTTTAAGCCTCAATAGACATTTCCACAAAGAGGATACTACATGCAGCAAGCTAGCGCTGCATGCATAGGCAGTCTTACCAAAGTTGGATATTGATAGCAGCTTTTGAGTCGATTGCGTTTCAATGTGGTGGGGAGTCGATCATGCTTGTACTTAATAGACACTGGTAATTTCACTTGCAGTAGATGTGCACCTGAACACTGAGGCAACGCAACCTGTACTAAGTGCGTTTACATTGGTTACAATCTACCTACCAGACGCTTTGTTTGCGGTCATAAAAAAACGGCCACCTTCCACATTTTTGGTCGGGGTCAGTTGAGCTGTCAGTGTTTCTAGATCTACAAGCCATTGTCCTTCGTATGCCTTGGACCGATCTGCTTCACCAACTGGGCTCAAATTGTCCACCTTAAAAAATTCTGGTGGCCGTCCCAACTCAAAGTCTCTTTCGCGTGCTCCTGGGGTCTGTGGAGAATGGCACTTGTACAACCGAGCAATGCCTAGATACAATGGTGTTGCTAGAGTCGCACACTCGTCTGCCCGGTTTCGTCCGTCTACAGTTTTGTACTCTGCCTTGATCAAATACTGAAAATGGCATATGTACATGTGCCGCCGACTACCCCCTCTCACACGTCTGTCTTCAATCTCGTACTCCATGAAAAACCAGGAGTTGTCTTTCCGTCGCACTGACATTTGCTGTGCACAACCTATGTAGTCACCCACGGGTGTTTCACCACGCAGATACTTCGCCAACTCTATTCTGACCCCTTCCCGACCTTGTCTAGCTGGCCTGTGCTTCCTCAGGACTGACATGCCGAGTGCATGTGCGATGGCGGACATGCGGTGGGACCCGTCCGGGAGCACATCACATGTGGGCCAACCCCTCTCATTCAAAGACCTGTCATTGTACAATAAATACAAGAGGCCTGTCAGCTGGCTTTCCCCATCCCACCGCCTCGGCGCCACCTCATGGTATTCAGCCGCAGTTAACTTTTTTGGGGCGCCAAAAAAATGGTCATTGGGATCATCAACATCACGATGTGACGGTGTCCGCCGCCTTTGCGATCGGACAGCGTTGACCGCCTCGGTGATCGTGCAAAGCCCCAGAGAAGGAGGAGCCTTACGAAAGATCCTCCAGCAAGCTCGCACCAGCAGCTCGTCGTTGATGAAGAGAAGCTCTGGATGTGCAGTTGAGCGGTACTTTATCTTCTGCTTGTACAACTGCACCATCCTTTCCACCCAAAACTCTTGACAAAAGAAGGACGCTCCAGTGCACCGCACTTGGTCTGCAAGGTGGCATGCAGCAAGATGGAGCTTGAAAGTAGTGAATGCAGTTCCTTCGAAAGTCTGCAAACTGGAATGGCTTATGATTGGACCTGGATTTGGTAAGCACGTGATCTGTGTTAACTCGGGCGCACTACATATGCAAGGCTGCAGTTGTGCTACGTGCCGTTTCTGCGTCAGCACAGATTGCCTGCATCCTATCAGTCAGCCTCTCGCCAATCTCGAGAGGGCATGGAATTCAATAGACGCCTCAGTAGATGGGCATGCAGCACATGTACAGAATGTATGCTGATGTGGGCTACAGCGATTCCATGCCAGGCTGGAGCGTGGCACCACAAGCAAACACATGGATATCAAACTGGATCAGCACACCTTCTCTGCGATCTTCCCATACTCCAGTAACTTCTTCTGCGCTGCCAGAATCCGTTCAGGTGTATGTTGGCCCTCTTCAAAGCGCATGAAATGTAGGACTCCATCACGTAGGTTGGCCCACATTCGCTCAAACACATGCTGCACATGGCGTTGCCCGGCCTCCCAAGGTAAACCCTGAAGGAGGTACAAAGAGAATGTTTCAGTGAAGGCCAGCCAATCTTCCATAAGCCAGCTTCCACGGTACCTGGACAGATATAAGTATGCTGTCCGCTGCAGGTTAACATAATGATGACATGCAACATAAGTATGACATGCTATTACCCACATTATCATTCACCAGAGACTGTGCATGCACATATGCTGTCTTGAACTGCAGCTGCCAGCTGCATTGGAGCAGTATGCAATCAATGTTATGGCATATTTTCAAGCATGCATACGGATGGCACACTTGATGATGTCCCGGTATGGCTTCTTGAAATATTCAGTCAACAACACATAGTCTGCCTTTCTTGAAATCTCCTTGCAAACTCGTTTTGGTAGCATGTACTCTGTCACAAGCTGGGAGGCTTTCCGATCACGCTTTCGAGTTGATGGAATCCAATGCGCCCAGAAATCCGACAGCAGCCCAAGCAACATCATATGGGCCACCCCAAATCTGAACATATGGCATGGACTGCAAGCATGGCTGGCATCAGGTTGTCTGCTTGGGGCTGCAATGGTAATGGTAGGTGCAGTATGTCACAGTACCACCCAAGCATGCCACACTGTGCACATGTGTGCATTGTGATCTGTGGACAGCAAGAGAAACAATCAGCTGGATCTGCTCATTACAGTGGCAGTGGACCAGATGCACACTTGAAGTATGATAGCTGCCAGAACATGGGCAAACCCTTCACGCCCAATTGCTTCAGGTCTGTATCCAGTAGCCGCTGCCGTTGCTTCTCCGTTTTATTAGCATACCTGTCCTCCGTGGGCTGATCAACCTGCATGCATATATACACAGGACATCATATATATGTGTTGGTCACAGTAACAGTACATAGGAGCTCTCCCACCAATCATACAGATCGACTGCCCGTTGACCTGTGGCATGAGCCTGGGGAGCCTCGACACAGCGCTGCGCGTTGATGCACCCTAATCGCTTGGTAACAAATGGTCCCTTGCATGTAATCATCGGCAGCAACTACTTGCATGCGGAGCAAACCTGCTGCTTCAAGCGCTCCGCAGTCCGACCTCTTGCCATGATCTCTTTCTGGGAGTACTTGGCGACATTGTCGCACGTCCACGTGCTTGGTGACAGGGTCACAGCCTGTGCCGTCCACTGTGTCCGCACTCCCTCAGCCCCCGTGTCAGCAGCTGTGTACCCTGGCGCAATACGGGGGTTGTTGCCGGTGGTGTCATAGGTGCTCTCTGCTGCAGGGTGCAAGCAACGGTTATCGGGGAGACACGGCAAGGGCTGCTTGACTGGACTGTAGTAGACTAGCCACCTGCACCGGTCTCAATCACCTCTGTCATCCTCACTAGGCAGCACTGTGCAGCAGATCAATGCAAAGCGAAGCCATCATCTTACACACGTGCTGGTTTCCGATGCTAAGGGCGCGGCATTGGGGCATCGGGTAGGACGGAGAGCCACCTGCCACACATGCATGACAATGGATTGGCCATGGCAGTCAGTGCAAACCATGCTTTCAACAACAAATACCCATCAGGGCTGCCACATGCCGCAGCAAGCACCATTGCCGTGCTCACATGCTTGTGAGTGCGTGCACCCAAGGCGACATGCAACCAAGGCAGCAAGGTAGGTGCTGCCCTCAGGCTGGTGCCATGGCCCCCAGCTGCAGGCTGGTGCCATAAAAAAGCATCACAACTAGTGCATAAACATGATAACACCAGTCGACAGGTTTGGATGCCACCGTGGAGCATACCGGACGGCGTTTGCTGCAGCTATCCAGACTCCATTTGTTGCACACCTGAAGCATGCACGCTTGGCAGTGTGGCCCACGCTGTTGGTGATTTTCTCCATCCACGGAATATCGCCCTCAACGCATGCGAGGACAGGCCAAACCCGTATCTTTCTCCCATCCGGCAACGTGACGGGAATTGGTGCCGTGCCTTCCTTGCCTGCAGTAATTACCTGGAGGCGCTTCATGTACGCAGTGCACCAATGTTGCCACATTCTCCACGTGCTGACTGCAATCAGCATGGAAGGATGCCTGGCAGCCTAATTTGTTACACCACAATGCAGTTTGATGCGTGCCCTGCGTCAGCATTAAAGGATGTAGCACATGACCATGGCAGCATGTGTCTCAAGAGCGACAGGAGATCGATAGGACTCACAGCATGCACCATTCTGCGGCTCGCATCGGATCCAGAGGTAGGATCATTGATCAGATAGCTCAGTACATTACCTGGGTCGCAGCCCTGTAGCAGCTCTTCAAACGGCTCCAGAATACCATGCATGTTACCAGCCTCCGTCGGTCCTTGAACAACTCCTGTTACTACCCAGGAGTCATTCTTCGCCGCCATCGCTGGTGGTAGCTCGAGTAGGCGGATGCCCCACACAATGGATCCGTGCTGTTTGTTCAGAAACACCTGTGCTCCATCTCCGGCTGCAGCGCTTGAGACGGTGTGCAGTGCACCCAACAGTGCATGTCGGATGTTTGGTTACAATAGAGAACACATGCAGTGGAGCCGAAGCACTAACTGAGGGAAGTCGCACCGAGGGTCACAAGGACAGCGAATTCATCAGCAGCGGGGGCGCTGAACTTGAATCCACAGGCCTCGTCCAGTGCCTTCCCAGCCGGCGATGCCCAGAAGGTTCCCTCTTCGTCAAAGCTCTTCTCACGGTTGCTAGTGATTGCATCATACACACCTGGTTTGCATATCAAGTCGACTATGGAGGCTCGGTCGCCAAAGTAATACACATTGCGCTTGGCCTTGGGAGGCCCGGATGTGGGGACCTCAAAGCGGTCGTTGTTGCAGCCTGGTGTCTCACATACCTCGTTTGCATGTGCAGCCCACTCAAGGGGATCCAAGTCTGGGAAGAGAGACCAGCATTTATCACATACATGCCTGGTTACCGTACTGCTGTGGGGCACACCCAGCACAGATCTCACCAGGTGGTAAGACGGTGGAAACATATTCCCAGCCGGCAGCAGTAAGTAGTGGATCATAGCGCACACCGTGTCGATCACTATGTCGGTGACACGTAGTTGACTCTTCATAAGGGCGACCCAGTACGCCGCCTTCAACACTGTGACAGTGCTGCCTTCTGTGATGAAGTGGTATCGCTTCTGGCGGTACCAACGAGCAGTCCCTCGTTTCAGCTTCACCCCTTCATCAGGGCCGTCAGAATCATCTGGCTCCACATCGCCATCGTCATCGTCAGATGACTTGCTGTCATTGTCAGCCTCTTCTGCCACGTGCTCTTCGTCCTCCCCCTCTGAATCTGATCCAGTCATGTATCCCTCACCAAGCGGATCCGCGTACTGGTCCCCATCAAACTCGCTCCAGTCCGATTCGCTGCTCTCGATCTCAGTTTCGTCATGTAGATTATGAATATCCCCAGCAGTGGTGGGTTCAAACATGGGTTGAACCTGCACACGGCAAAATGTGCACTATGTGCACAGGTGCGATGAACATCGATTGAGATTGTAATCAGGAAACAACCAATAATGTGACGTAACACATTGGCAGGCAGTGCATCGGTGTGAACATGATCGATGGAACACTGAATATGCCATGCAGCCAGAGTGGGCAACTTGGGTAGGTCTAGAGGCCACTCACCTGTACATCCGGCTCTGCCGCAGCAGGTAATGGCCGTGGTGAGTCACCATGCCCGAAGAGTGGTTCATCATCTGCGGATCTGTGGTCGCTCATGCTGGGCGAGTCCTGCATACCTGGACCCCTTGAGTGCTCAATGCACGTGGCTGCTGTCGAAATGGTACCCTTGTGCACGAGTACAGGTGGATACACGCACCGCAGTAATAGATTGGACGACATCACTCGTTGACATGGCGTCGAAAGAGGGCTCCACAGACGGCAGTGAGGGGAGGGGGGGTGGCAACGTTCTCTCGCTGACGGCCACCTGTCCACATATGCATGGATGATGTCGCTCGGCATAAGAGATTTGCTTGAAGATCATCTGACACGTTAAACATATGTATTTAAAACCCTGCTGTAGAAGAGAATGGTCGTACACGCGGCCAAGGTCGTGATCATCGAGCGACCGGTCGATCTGCTCATCTGTCCGACGCACCATGACAAATCTACCGTGGCTGCCGTCCGGTTTTCAGATTATTTGCAATGCACGAATGAGGCTACCCGCAAGCAATGCCACAAACTTACTGTGTATCAAAATCTTGACACTGCGTGCACCGCGCCCAGAGTGCGGCCTCGGCAGCGGCACAGGCGGTCTCTGTGTAACTAGTGGTCAGATTGTCACGGTGGCGTGGGGGTACAAATACAGCTAACGGGGGTGTCGTGGAAAAATAACATGTCAAACGTTTATCATGTTTATTACATACATTTTTCCCCGCTGATCAGCCCAACACACTTCAACCTGCGTTGGATTTCTGAACGTCATCTGTGTGCCGCTGCCGACAGCTGATCACCTCGTTCACATGTACAATGGCAGCCGACCAGCCCAGCCGTACCTTGGAAGTGCACTTTCCAGACGATCCTGCAATATGTGTAAAGCAAGGCGTATATTATGAAGATTACATCAACATGATACAGCTACAAAGCATTCCCAAAAAGAAGCGGGCGCAAGTCCAACCCGAAAAGGTGACCGCGTACACCTTCAGCACCCATCGACGGGGTGGATCGAAGTCATCACCATCTGCAATGGTGGTGGCAGACCGTCTTGAGGCCGTTTTGAATGCGTACTTCCAAAGCGGAGAGATGATCAGCGATCTGGAGAGGCCCATCAGCATTGTTGCCGTGATGCCAGATGGCTGCGGTGCTGCTAGGTCCATGTCGCGGGCAACACTAACAGCCAGTGCCATTTCTCATGAAACGGTCAACCATTCAAGAGCAACAGACGCTACGCAGTGGGCGGCGGTCGGTGAAACTTCGCCACCGATAACGGAAGGCCTGAAGGAAATCGTGGCGAGTCTGCATGAAGCCGACCGCACGATGGCTGGGGCAGTATGTAGTGTTTCGCAGAAGATTCACCCAATCGCTCAAGTTCAGCAACTGAAGTCCGGATGCCGGATCCTCGAGATGCACTGTACTGCGTTCTTGGCTCTGGCTGAGAAGGTAATTTCCGAACTGCGATTGTATACTTGATCGATCGAATGCATATAGATAGCCTTCAGTCGTCACTCAACAATTGATTTTCGTGCATGCAGGACGAATCCAACCTAAACGAAGATCAGCTTCTAGCACGTCACACTCTCGTCAACGTTGGCAAAGCAATGCGTATGTATTACAGGATGCTTAAAGATGCAGGGTATAGGTCAGCTCTTTCGGGTCCATGCCCACCGGCTTCCGCGGCGTGGCCAATGCAATCTCGCTATAGGTATCATAATGATGCCATTATGATGCAATTGCAGTCAACTGCAATGAAGGAATCAGTCAATGACATGCAGCAAGTGTGTGCAGCCCGGGTGGAATGAAGAAGAGTGCTGGCTCTATCAACTCACGTGCCAAGACAAGCAGAAAGGCCCCACCAGGATCATTTGAGCGACTACAGTTGTTCACTGAGGTCCAGGTGAGACTATTTACATCAACGGAATGAATGATAGCGGTTGCCATGTAGGCTGGCCTGTGGTTTTGCAGTGCAGATGTGGTGCCACATCCGATGGACCATGCTAGCAGTGTGCATATGCATGGCCAACACACATGCAATGATACCTGTGTTTCCTCAAAGTGCAACCTTGACGCGTGCATGCACACGCTGTAACCTGGATAATTGCCAAGTGCAGAGGAACTGGTGGCATGCTCACACCAAGGCCAGGCTCGGGTACCCGATACACGTGAGCCCTCACGATCGCAAGCACCTCACTCCCAGTGTCGAACTTAAATTGGTGTGTAGGTCACAAGCGGCGGGAGGCGCAACGGAAAGCCTGCTTATATGAAGACTGCCCAAGCATGGATGTTTGAAGACGGAATCTACGCCACCGACTCTACACTGTGCCGCAAGTACAACCACATGAGCGAGCAGACTGGAGAGTCGCCCTTGAAGAAGCCTGACAGCAGTGTGCCACGGTCCAAGCCCAAGGGCTCCAACCGCCCAGACGGTCACGGTAGCTCAAACAGGTCATCCCAGGGTCTGCCTGCGCCAAGAACCGACCTGCCACGGAGCTCGAGTGCGACTGCAAACGCACCTCATGAGTCTTCAGGGCCCCCACAGGCATCCACACGGACTCAGCAGGAACCTGTGAAGGTAAGCAAGCATCTCCTTCGAAGTCTTTTGTTTTCCTCGCTGCCAGTGCTGCAGCAAGTCTTCGTTTGTCATGGCGGACCCGGTAAGTGACTGTATGCCACAAATACGAATGCATTGGACAATACAGCATTGAATAGCCCTGCTCATGGCTGATTCTGATTCTCAGAGTAACACCAGTACCCTGCCCCGCCAGCCTGGTGGCATTCAGCGTACCCAGTTGGCGTTATATCTGCCTCTGCCACTATGAAGCCACAACCTAGTGATCCTGCATGCTTGTGGCTTTGGCGAGAGCCAGAACGTGCTCCTGTCTTGGGGCCAGCTGCACGCACCAGTATGCACGAGACCGTGAGGGCATCAGTGCCTGAGTACATATCTCACCTCGGTGGGCCTGCATACAGGCCACCAATGGAGCCAAGCGCAGTGGATCCGCAGCTGCAGCCGGGAGCAGGAAGCTGAAGCGTCCACGCAGGGTGCTGGAGGACCTGGTTGAGGATGAACCTGAAGGGCAGGAAGCAGCAGATCTAGAGTTCACGGACGGAGAAGGATCTGATGGGGAGATGCAAGCCGGTGACAACGACGACCTGGAAGAGCATGAGGCCAGGCATGCTTCCGCTGACGTCGCCGCGGTGGAAGAGCGAGGCCCAAGGGAGAGCCTGGGAGTGGAGGACCTTGATGTTGACGACTCTGGCGATGGCAGTGATCAAGGACAGGAGGATGCTGCTGAACCCAGTGGTGACAGTAAAGGGCCAGATGAGGAAGTAGACATCAACATGGAAATCCAGCCCGCTGCCCCAGTTATCAAGAAGCCACGCGCAGCTGTAGCCAAGGTAAGCTGCTTGTCCGCCTCTACGCCTTACACTTGTACTAGCAGGGGTACTCTTTACAATGCTCGCTTGGGTTTTGCGAAATGCCCGGTCTTGTTAAATGTTGTTTGGTGTATTGAGTCCCGGATAGTGAATGATTCTGTCATGCTTTGCATTTGCATGCACATAGCCGTCTGGAGCTTTGGATTGGACAGATCTGATCAGTCATGACACCAATTTCATGCTGTGCACTAGGACTGTAACCACGATGGCACGTGCTGGTACCTGGATCGACGCGTTGCGTGCATGCAGAAATCCAAGCAAGGCGCAGCTGCTGGACGGCAGTCAACGCTGTCGGCCGTTGGGTCCAAGGCCGCACATGCTGCCAAGGCGGGGCCGTCAAGCACGCGCCGCCCGGCTGCACAAGCCCAGCAAAATTGCAGGACCACTGACCGGAAGGCGACCATGTCATGCAAGGCCGTGACAGCATCAGGTCCCGCAACCAGGGGGAAGCGGACCAAGACAGCGGCGACAACAGCCCAACCACCGAGTAAAGTACCCACTGTCTTCTCTGCTGACAAGCATGGCCCAAAGGGCTCAGACACACAGAAGACTCGGAAGGGCGCTGCCGCTGGTGGCCAGGCAGCTGAATTACGAAAGATCGACGCTCAGATGCGGACCCTCAGGCAGGCCATCAGCGCCTACAATGATGACATCGTGGAGCTGCAGCCTCAGATTGACGAGGCTGAAGAACAAATGGCCAAGGGGGGGCCGGATGCAGATTTACAGATGCTGAATTCGATGCATGACGATATGGATGGCTGTAAGGTTTGTATCTTTCAATTCACACTGGACATGCAGCTATATCTGCTTGCCAGATCTAGAGAGTACATATGCACACATGTGTGCATGTGTATGCATGCATGCTTTTCAACACTGTGCCTTGCAAGCTGCAGGCACACATCCCGTCGGCATGTGCTCCTTGCACATAAAATGAAGCCAGTGGCTAACTTAAGCTTGGCACTGTTCTGAATCTGTACATGCGACTGATCCACATATGCATTTGCCAACAAACTTTGACAACACTTTGAAAGCAGGTAATCGTATCATCAATGAGGATTTAGATCTGAACATGATGTGAGCATGCAGGAAGGCGTAAAGATGGCGAAGGAGAATCTGGCCAGCGTCGAGGAGAAGCGCCGCTTGCTGATGGATGGCAAGTAGGCCGCCACCGGGCGATCGCTCTGCCATAAGCACCTGTTTCTTGGGCAGCCATCAGTGCTATTGTGCTCGCTGGGGCAGGGGCTGAAGGGATAATGATGTGGTCTGACGCTGCCAGCGCTAGCCATGGGTGCGCACACACTGGTGTCGACATGTTCTTGCACAACTGTGCACGTGAGCGTATATATATATACATGCATGCTCCAGATGGAGAACTGCTGTCTCTGTTTCCTACTGGCCGTAGTGGCCATAATAGTCTCCCATAGTGGCCATAATAGGATACCTACGGGTGCTGTCTAGGATGCACGAAGGATCTATTTAGAGTTCGACGGGAATCGTAGGTTGGCTACGGGAACATTTTGGGATTCCTGCACGCCTATAGATACATGTAGGACGGTGTGGGAACAGTGCACCCCCTACTGCGCACAATCAGATTGCAGTACGAATGCGTAATGGCATAGGAAGGTTTGGGGACAGCGTTGGGGATCTGATCGGGATCATTGATACACGACCCCGAGTCATTCCTTCCTCACTGTGTAGGATTGTAATCAGATCTGCATAGGATCCAAATTTTAGTGTGTTTCCTCCCGTGTTCCTGCTTGTATCCCTTTTCCAACCTCTTTTCTTCGCACCTAGTCCAGAAACGTTCCCTTGCCATTCCCGGTTGGTTCCTGAGTCCAGTGGTATGGCGTGACTGCTTCCTCACATGTGCCGTAGTATATTTGGCGATCATTTGAGGAACACTGGGTAGATAATGAGAACCTGTGCAGATCATGTAGCTGTTCTCCAACTGTTCCTATGGGTATCCCTTGATGCGACCACCGTTCCCTCACGGGTCCTACCCTGTTTCAACAACTTCCCTCTGCATTCCTATTACAATCTTGCATCATTCTTGAAAGCTTCTCCAAGCCTTCACAATAAGTACTGCACCATCCTTGTAGTGCAGCAGCACACATCTCCCACCACTTCTGTGCTCGGAGCTGGGCTTAAAAGGAAGTATGAGTAACGTCCCATAATCTATCAATTGTTGTGGTGCTTAAGGTAGTAGAACACAGGTGTTTGTGATTG
>JAUMHH010165568.1:0-16930 GCA_032359455.1 Chlamys rubida | reverse complement strand
TACAGGAACGACATGTTGACAGTTACAGGAATGACATGTTGACAGTTACAGGAACGACATGTTGACAGTTACAGGAACGACATGTTGACAGTTACAGGAATGACATGTTGACAGTTACAGGAATAACAGTGTGACAGTTTTTTGGAATGACACGATGACAGCTTTAGGAACGACATGTTGACAGTTACAGGAACGACATGTTGACAGTTACAGGAACGACATGGTGACAGTTACGTGAGTGACATGATGACAATAACAGAAATGCCATGATGACAGTAACAGGAAAAACAGGATGACAGTAACAGGTGTGAAATGATGACAGTTACATAATGACATGATGGCAGTTACATAATGACATGGTGACAGTAACAGGAATGCCATGATGACAGTAACAGGAAAAACAGGATGACAGTAACATAATGACATGATGACAGTTACATAATGACATGATGACAGTTAAAAGAACGACATAATGACAGGAACAGGAATGACAAGATGACAGTAACAGAAAAGACATGATGACAATATCAGGAACGAAAGGATGATAGTAATAGGAACGTCAAAATGACAGTAACATAAACGACATTATGGCAGTGACATCAACGACATGGTGACAGTACCTGGAAAGGCATGATGGCAGTACTGTAACAGGAAAGACATCACGACAGTTACAGTAACAACAGGACGATAGTAATAGGAAGACCATGATGGCAGTAACTGGAAAGGCATGATGGCAGTAACTGGAATGATACGATGATCGACAGGAACATTAATGACGTTACGTCAGTAAAATTAATAACAGGAAGACAGATTTAAGGGGAAAAACGATGACAATTACGTGAATGACACGAAGAAAGTGACAGTGATTGTTTATAATGCCTAAAGGACGACCTTGTGGGTAACACAAAGTATGATCACGAAACAGAGTTTCCCACTATAAAATATTTTGACACAAACAGTGACAAGATGGGTATTTATAGTAACTGCCCAAAACACTTTTCGTCAATTTACAATGACATTTTTGTTACTTAGACGTTTTTCTTGAAGTCCTACAACTAATTAACACATTTGTTAACAAACATTGCTTCATGCTGTTTGATTATTTCTAATTTAGATACATAACACGCATTTGAGTCATTAACTGAGTTTGACAACAACAGTAAGTAATGATATTTGACTAAGGCATCATTCAATCATTCCAGTTACCGTACCGTTTGGCAAATAGTGTATTCTTTTCAGGATGACTGACGTAAATAGGATTTATTATGTAAAGAGAGCAAAACCATTTATCAAATAACAAATCGGGTGTGTAGAAACTGCATTGGAATGATAATTTTAAACAAAGTGTTGAAATCACATATAGGGCGGTTTTAAATGTTCGACTGCTACTGTAGTTTAATCATTTTATAGTTTAACCTTGAAATTGACAGTTTGTTTATAGGATATTACTAAACAAAGAGTATTTCCTATTTCTTACAAAATATTTGTAAACGAAAGGATTATTTCTTACAAAATATTTGTGGGAATATACTTACGGTACACATGCTGTACACGACAATTATAAAACATCTGTCTAAGTATGGTCATTAATTGTTTCAACATGTGTGATACAATCCGTGTGTATTTCCTAATAAAACATTTTGTCTTGCTTTATTTTATTTTTTTTTCTTATTTTCTTTTCAGAATTATGTTATTGGTGTAGAATGATGTAAAGATAACATGTCTGTGTTTCTGATTACATTGTAATATATACCCGGAATCTGTTTAAGTGACGTAATCCTTAAATGACGTCAGTAGTTTACAGAGTCAGTGGGTGTCAACCATTGCCTTGTCGGGGTGACATATAGGCAAGATTATTGATCCGATGTAGTCATTCTCTCTTTCCAAAAATAGCATAACCACTGCGACAATGATAACGGGTTAACCACTATAGGTCTAATTAGGACGACCAGGTGGGCTGGACAACTGGACAACTGGACCTCCAGTCGTTAGCCTGCAGCCACAACAGGTGCGCGTGCAACTAATTGCCCCGCACGTGATGGACACCACGGAGATGGATGGTCATACGAACGCGCCGCTCTAGGAAACACCTGCATCGCTTGACAACTTATTATCAATAATTAATAACTAGGAACCCACACACGCATCATCGGTACGTTTGAAGGAAATATGATCGCGCGCCTTCCACAACTTCCGGCAGTATTACTTCACTGTCTCGTTATGTATTCCGTGATAACAGATATAGGATATCGTTTTACTATAAATACACGGCTCATCATATCGTTATAATGCAATTGTGCAGTTTGTGAGGTTTTACGTCGCATGCATATACAGTATTAACAAAACTGATTCTTGTAATTTTATTCCCTTCAATAAACCGATAGACTGAGAGTTTCGTACGTGTACGTTTCACCTATCTCTGCGCGTGTCATGCAATGTGTCCAGCAACATTAGGCGTTATACTGTTTATAAATGAGGGACATTTTGCCGAGATTTTACTATTTAATATATAAATGAGGGACACTAAATCGAGGTTTAACTGTTTATAAATAAGGGACACTAAATCGAGGTTTAACTGTTTAAAAATATAGGACAGTATACCGAGATTTAACTGTTTATAAATGAGAGATATTATACCGAAATCTTACTGTTTATAAATGACGGACAATATACCGAGGTTTTACTGTTTATAAGTGAGGAACATTATACCGAGATTTTACTGTTTAAAAATGAGGGACACGATATCGAGGATTTACTGTTTATTAATGAGGGACACTAAATCGAGGTTTAACTGTTTATAAATGAGGAACATTATATCGAGGATTTACTGTTTATAAATGAGGGACACGATATCGAGGATTTACTATTTATAAATGAGGAACATTATATCGAGGATTTACTGTTTATTAATGAGGGACACTAAATCGAGGTTTTACTGTTTATAAATGAGGAACATTATATCGAGGATTTACTGTTTATAAATGAGGAACATTATATCGAGGATTTACTGTTTATAAATGAGGAACATTATACCGAGGTTTTACTGTTTATAAATGAGGAACATTATATCGAGGATTTACTGTTTATTAATGAGGGACACTAAATCGAGGTTTAACTGTTTGTTTATAAATGAGGAACATTATATCGAGGATTTACTGTTTATAAATGAGGAACATTATACCGAGATGTTACCGTTTATAAATGAGTGACACGATATCGAGGTTAACTGTTTATAAATGAGGAACATTATACCAAGAATTTACTGTTTATGAAATCAAGGTTTTGCTGTAAATCAACGAAGGCATTACATTTATAATTAGGGGCAATTATATCGAGGTTTTACTACTTACTTTGGCAAAATGATACAGTTCTTAATTAACATGCAAATTCTGGCCGTTTTGATATAAATTGTCAGTTTTATTTCTACAGTTGACATTTACTTCTTGAGTTTTTTTGGAACGCCAAGTCAAAGATGAGCACAGTTACGTCAATAACCCAATCAAAACGTTCAACAGCTTGCAAATCATCATCTTTGTTGTACCGAATTGGTCAGAAGACTACATATCTTGTGGTATATTATACACTGTACATTCTCTACCTTTATGTATATATAAACAGAAGTCCAGAGGCTCTCGATACAAGTATACACCAGCATCGTGAATCATCGTATAGCAAACTGCAAGGACGTTGCATCCCTAAACAAACTAATACTTTGTTGGCAAAATATCTGCATTCACTCTTTACTTCTGGGCGCTACTGCAACCAACAGGAGAGCGCACCTGGGATTAGCAAATGCGGATTGTGGAAGTGGTTTCTAAATTTTAATTTTAAAATTTGAGGGTGGTCTTATTTCAAACGAAAAGTGTTGATCAATTGTTTGCAAAGAGTAATTTCGTGGAAAGTTGCCCTTTCTCAAATATCGTGTAACCAGTGTGAAAATTGAAAAGAAAACAGAATCGAACGTTTCTGGTTGACAGCTCTATACACTTGCCCAACAGTGCTTCGGACACATTTCAAACTGACCGCGACATATTCTGACCACGACAGGAACTGCCCATGACATTATCTTCCGTCCAGGCGTGTCCGGTTATCCGCCATTTTGTGACAGACTGACAGTCCTGACAACCGAGTGCTACAGAATGAACAATTGAGTCGGCCATTTCGTACACATGATATGGATTATGTAGGAAGGTACATATCATCTTTCTTCTTTTTCAGATATCATCTAAATATAGACCTCGAAAACACCCGTGTCCCACACCTGAACACACGCTTGTCACTCGAGAGCTAATGACACGGGTTCAAGTGTTGTTGTAAAGCCAGCCCCTCCCGGCTCACTCGGAGTATAGGGGTCAATTGTAAGGATTGCTCTGCTCCTCACAGCCCCTACTGACAGTCCTTACAAAGCACATGCGCAGCAGCTTTGTTCGGCGTCAACGTTGTCAAAACCACGTGCGCACGATGTGATCTACACGTGCATATCTAAACATAGACGTTATAATTAGTAACGTACGTCTGTCTGTGTGTCCAGCATGAGACAAGAACAAGCTGTAGGAGGTATGGTCGCTATGGTGTCGGCCTCATGTCCGTCACTGTCGCAACAGCATCGGTGCAGAAGGGTAGAATGTAGTGTGCAGAAACGGTTCCGGTGAGAGACAATTCCGGAAGATGTCAAGTGACGGTCTAATTAAAAGGGTATTGTTTGCATGTCTTGTTAAAATTAAACAGACAATATTAATTGCGGCTTGGATTGACGTATGTATTCACGTTTTCTAACGCGATTCCACAAATAGATTAATACGGATGTTTGTGGAAAAGGAATCATTAGACATTTTGACACTACTTTTATCTCTTGAGTCGGAGATTTCCTTCTGATAAAAGCTATTGCGAGACGTTGCTGAGATATCTACAATTTCGGCAACAAGGTTGTATTCTGCCATAACTTATTACATTATTGAGCGACCGATTATTTAGCAACTCCTTTAATACTGAAAAAAAATGTGTTTCTTGCCCAACTTAATGTTTTTAGGGTGTATTTATAGACCTACAAGCTCAGATTGTGGTATATATATATATATATAAACGGTGTTTGAAACATCAAATACATAATTGGAATGAGAAATAGTTGTCATTTGGTTTTAAGAATAAAACTTAAAAAAATAAAAATAAAATATTTTTTATAACATTTATTTGTTTTAAATATTATACACATTCCAACTGTTGACGTCAAAATTATTAGCTTTCTTCCACGTTGGATAATATTTAAATTACCGGTTGCAGTAATCTTGAAAAGACAAAAGTCCTATCAATTACGTATGCGCGCCGCTAGATATGTGCTTCTCTGGAAGGGTTTTTGCTAAATTGTCTTAAAGTATACCGTGCCGTACAATTCCACGAAACATACCAAGAATTAAACTTTCGACGCCACTGGAACTTTTACAACATCTACAATTAAACTTTCAAGAATCCCCTTTAATTAAGATTCCAAAATATACCTCTGTGATATAAGTTAACACCGGCGATGGGAATAAAGAAAGGCCACAACCTTCATTTGCCCAAACCGACGCCAAATACGGAATTGGTTCAAAGGAAAAACTACCATAATTAAATAAAACAAAAACGGTAAAACTCTAACAAATCGACGTATTTTTAGCTAAAATAGAAGGGTTTTGGTCTGTGAGTTATATTCTGGCTTGTGTCGGCGGTGTAAAACGTTCGCAATGTGTACCGGTATAATTAGCGCAAGCGCTGACTAGGCCTCAACTGAAGGCTCTCCGGGCCGATATGGCGCCCTCTTATCTTTTCGCCTCACATGTAATTATCTCTGTTTACAAAAACAAGGTTGACAGACTCAAACAGTAGGTGGGGCTACTTCCTTATAACCCCTTATTATCCAATTTGATTGGTTTTATGTGAGTGACGGCCTCTCTGCGTGACTCGAGGGCGGGTCCAGCTGCCGATACCATTCTCCACAGATCCGGGCGGACCCGGGGGCTCTCAACACCGGGAACCTCCTCCGCCAGCCAAGAATCAGATCGATATTTCCTAGAAAATGTCGTTATTGTGATTATCTTTACAGATGTAAGTATTATTTCACACGTTCGTTCGGTCTCTCGCTCATTCGTCGCTTGTTTACTCTCTCGCTCGCGTGTTCCTTCATTCGTTCGTTTTACTTTTGTTCTTTGCCAATCATTTTTTTTCGATCCGATGTTGCCAGACTCAAATATACATTGATGTACGACAAATGCAAAGGGTAGCCGAAGTTAAAAAAATGCCATTCGGAATTGAAGTGTCTGACCTGTTGACATAGAAAAATACACGTGACGATCAAACAACCGTTTTTATAGCACTGATGCTGGAAACATGTAATCAATTTGCGAATTTCCACGTTGTAACCAAATAAAGAAAACAAATGTATGAAAACATGTATTGAATAGCATAAAATAAAAAGTTTGTGAACCTTTCGGAAACGACACGATTAAGAATTTTCCATAGGTTTGGTGTATACATGAAATGTATAAAGGGACATTCACATGGATTTGGCGCTTTTGAAAACGGATGGAAAACGTTCCTTTGGTATTCTAAAACTATATTCATATCAGAAAAAGACAAAAACAAAAGCAAAAATAAAAAAACAAAAACAAGACGCTTTTTTGTGTTCACTTTTAAAACTCCCCTTTTAACAGGACTGTCTGCGGAACGGTTGTTATAGCGGTTGCAATTCGCCATTGATCATCATGGCATTGACGAGTGATATCCTTTGCTGCAATAATTGTAGTGTTCTACATGTACATATACCACTATTTTGTTGATAATAGGGATAACAGAAAATATTTCGAAAGTGCGATACAGTAAACATACTTCATTTGGAAATGTATGCAATTCATCTAATTGACAAATATTGTATTCTTGTTTGTCCGATTGTTCTTTTTACCTATTCATAATTTGCAAAAATAATGCAGATCTATAGTAACATATATTCAGTGCCATGTATGTGGAATATCTTGTTAATGCTATAGATAGACGAGAAATAAAATCATGGTACCAATATTTCGCTGCTGTCGAACACCGCATTCTCGTTTGACAAAGAGCGAAACAATCGCAATATCACCGGAAATTAAACAGAAGGGGTGATAACTCTCGCCTCCTGGTATCTTTAAGATATTAAGGAACCAATCTGCATTGGAATTATTACTTTTTTCCTAGATTTTATTTCGATATCTTTGCAAATAAAAAATAAGGTCATACACACTTGCTTTTGTAGAACAAAAACGATGATTGATGAGATAAAGTTTTTAAAAAGAATTGATGAATGACAAGTCTAAGACGAAGTATTATTCCGCGATAAAGCCTTATCGCGCTTCCACATCCGCGAGTAATCCGCGCTAAAATAAAGAGCAAACTGGGAGGACAATGGCGCGTCTTACATGCTCGGGCGAGCGGACAAATGATGGCGCATAATTATCGATGATTCCCGTCAAAATCCATTCCTTTGAGTTAGAATCACGCTAAATATTTGCGATCAGATTTTTGCGGCGAAAACTCAAACAAAGGGTTATTACATGTATGGATCTTGGCTGAGTATTCGTTTTCCCATTGCTCGCCCTTATCAGTCATTTGCACATCTGATCTGAACATTTGTGTCAGCCAGAATTAACTTAAGGCAATGAAACGTCCCCTCGATATCGATTGTGTGGTGGTGGACATAGTGTTATGTAGCGGTAACGTGACAGTTAAGATGCACGTACACGTCACAGTCAGCAACAGATTTAACCAACTCGACCCCTGTTGTTCGACATTTCACCCCTTTCCATTTCCAAGCCAACATCTTTAACCCATCCCCCTTTGACCCTTCCTTATTCTTATCTAGTGATATATTTATCCTCTTTTTTATATATGTGTGTTTATTCTTTTATTTATTATTCATTTATTTTTTTAGAGAATCGGTACGTCATAAAGGTGAAGAGTTTAAGAACAAACTAACTTTGAACTTTGACTTTATAAACTTACTGTATACAAATACCATTCTTATACCTCATTTATATAACAGCGTATATGATTGGATCATAATTATCCCATGACTTTTTAAAGTAAGACCCTGTGTTAGAAGTTGTCTGGTCAAACCTTCCTTATTCGGTGTAGACCTATCTCCTGAAAAAAATGCAGGTAACCCCTAGTGATTGAAATAGACCATACAACAAAGGCGCGCAAGCCTGATAACTTTCACTCTCGTGTTAAAATGTTATCGTTTCGGTCCGGCTGTCTAATTTTATCAATTCTAAAACTTATCGCATCATGATTACACCAGCATTATCTGTCCCCTGGCCGAGACATACCAAAGTCTTTAAAAATGGCTGTCTCTACTCCTGCCCTGCTTAACGCTCAGCAAATTAGGAGTGGAACGACTGGTTCGTCCGTTGTCAGTATAATGTGACCGGGTGGGATGTCCTGCTGGGTGTCTTCGGCAGTATGTTTCAGTGAGGTAGCACTATAAAGTCGGCATCAGTTCCGCGCTATCACAAGGAGACAAACACGAACATATCGCAGCCTCCCAAAATACACACACATACACTACACGCATGCATCTTGCACACAGTCCTTAAATGACCATAGCTGTTAATAGGACGTTAAACAAAATAAAACCAAACCAAACCTTTCTATTAAAAATGTACCACATGTATTGCCCGTAATAAGTTAAGATTTTATACTTCTTCTTCATCCGGCTTATTTGAATGCATTTCTACGAAATTGCAAGCGTTAAATCGACGACTTTATTGAAATTTGTTAAACTTGTCATATACCATGGTTCAGCAGTTGACCAACATCAGTGTGAAGAGGCAATGTGGTATTTGAGAAAGGACTTCAAAATTTGCAAGCCCTCAAAATAATAACTGAAGACTGGACCTTTAGATGCTGAACGGAATGGTTTACTACGAAGTATTGTAAAATTTTGCCGATGTTGCCATTCTGATATTCATGAAACAAGTAAAAGGGAACTATTTCGTTGCATTTGTACCGGGAGAAACTGCATACCATTATGCGCATGTACTGACATGATTTTATCAAAATGACGATTGTGTGTATTTTGACACTGCTGTGTATATTTTGACAGTGCTGTGTGTATTGTGATATTTTGTGGCTTTCATTTGACAGAACATCTGTCCTTGTCACGTTCTGTGCCTCCCTAGTACCAAAACTACGTCTCTTCTCATGTTCTACCGATATTCACTCCCCTCCTCCTACCCCCCGCGTACCCAGGTTCCGTAGTTGGCACTCGTGTTCGAACTTTTGAAAAGGCAAAATCGATCTCCTGGGTTGAAGAGTTCCTAGAGACGGAAACTAACGTAAACGTCACGAGGCGTCACGGTATTGTGAATTGGATATTGTGAAGAGTTGGCGTCATGTTACATGTGCAGTCGTATACAACAGAAAAGTAAGACTGCTCAGGAAATTATGATGGATAAAATACGACAAAGGCTGACCCGTGTTGATAGTCCATTAGCAATGGATACCCTTGCCACGTGCATTTCGCGCTCCTCAAGGACGTGCAGCGGTCACTTGCGATTGTCACATTGGAAAATGACACGTTTTAATTTCCTGGGCTAAAAGATACTGTGTTTGAATAAACCCCAGTCACATCATGCAATTCTCGAAACAGTTTCTTTAAAAACTTTTAATTCCAAAATTCTTTGTGTATGTAAGGCTCGAAATCCGTCTCTATTCAAACAAGACAATATGTGTTGCAGAGCTGTACATGTGCGATGGCGTCCTATCAGCAGCGCTCCTATTGCACTCGCAATGTCTTAACGATAACTAAAATTGCTCTCTAGTCGTATTCTGTGGGACTAAAGAATCCTACAAAGACAGTTACAATAGCAGTGTTATAGGGTTGCGTGTCGAATATTATTACAAAGGAAAGTACATGCATATGTATGGGTAGAAACCATTGGTCAACGCTGGGTCAGCGAGGTACAAAATTGTAAATTCAAAACGGATTTTCAAGTTTTCTATTGGCCAATGTGTGGTCAAGGTGTTGGATTGTACATTGTACATGTTTAATGTAACATGGATAATGAATGGTATATATTCATACAATTACATAGAAATGTGTCAGCTCAACCACCGTTACATCCAGGCTACCATGAGACTTATGATACACTACCATTCTTCCCTTACACTCTTTGCATTAATATTCATATATGACATTTATATATTAAAGTTATGAATAACACAAGCTCTCTCTTACCACGCATGGAAATAGTAAAAAAAAAAAAAAAAAAATAAAAAAAACAACGAACGACATCAGAGAATTGTCTTCGAACCCAGGACGAGAGAATAAGCGAGAGTGGTCCGGGGCGACCCCTACCTACAAATCGCACATTTCTCGACCTATAGGAAAATAATATAGAACGAGATGATAACATTTATATCGAGTTTCTGGTGGTCAGTGTATTGCAGCTGACGTATTTAGGCACATAGAATTAAAAAAAAAAGCTAGCTATGGTCATGTAATTAACGGGAAATTAATTTATAATTAATATCTTCTTCTGAAAGTTTAGTGTCTGTGAGAACAATCGTGCAAGTATGATTTTACTGTATACTATATTTAATAGTTTGGCTGTTTGTTTGTTTGTTTTAGGTTAAGCGTCCTTGCAAAAGTCGAGGTCATATGAAGACTGGTGCCTATAGGACGGCACCACAGATAGGAATGAGAAGGATAGAAAGAAAAGAAAAGACAGAGTTAATCATCGGAAGTTAGAGGTTGAAGTTCAGTTAGAAAAAATAATAAAAAGAAAAGAATCAACAGAAATGACGATTCTAACTTTCAACTGATGATTCGGAAAAAAAGTCTTATAGAAACACCTTCCTTCGGGAAACATTCCATTCGGCTGAAACTGAGAGACGGTATGGGATCTGTTGTATACCATTTAACTTCATCCGTCCGATGCATTTAATGTTCTATTCACCATCATTGATTCTTTTGATATGTTTCCTTGCCAATCATTGGCTGATGCTTTTAATATATATAACCAAATACGATATTAGTTTTCCCGAAATTCTCAATAAATTTTTTGACCATGCAATACATGTATACATTTACATGTACATACCAAATCAATTCTCAAATAGTCTTGTCGAGGTCATGAGATTATTTTTATTTTCCTCTGTTTTTTTATCCTATTTTTGGTCATGTTATTTAAAAAACAGTGACACAACATCGTTAGGGCTACATTATTTCACAAATCTTGACTATTATTACACGAATGAAAATAAATATTGGCTATACAAATGTTTAGTACATTGAGAAATTATAAGCAATCTCTCCTTAAGGGTAATCTCTAGCCATCGAAGGGACAAAAATGGCCGGAGCAAATGAATAATCTCCATCACATGGGCCTTGCAATAATTTGTCATTGGCGAGAAGACAGATTACATTTGTCTGAAAGGAACCCGATCAAACGAGGGGGTGACCTGTATTATTCTTGTGTCCCCTTCCCCCGCTCCCTAGTAATTCCTATTACACAAAACCCATACTATGTGAAAAGGCAATTCTGTCGAGAAATTAATGGCGTCGATAGTGTCGTACTAGAATGGTCATAACGGCCGAGTTTGCCAGTGATGTATGCAAAACAGTGGCCGGCACATTATATCAAAGATAAAGGGATTCTAAGAGATAGCGGGGTGATATTTCAGGCGATTCCAGAAAATAATACATTTTTTGAATATTACAGATATGAACACAGCGGAAGTGAACCGCACTATTTACTTACGATTTACTTACGATTCCGCAACTCTTGGTAGCTGGTAAAGCTAGTGTTGTTGCCTGTTTCTTTATACAAATGGACGACTGCATAACGCGTCCGGCGAGATTTTGTTTTGTTGTTTTGTTGTTGTTGTCTTTACTGTGTAGGTTCACTCAACGCGCTTCATGGTTTCATCCAGAATTTCGTTCAATTCATAATATATCCAAGTCCATTATGAAATGTAGTTTTCTGTAAATAAATCAAAAACATAATTTGTGTGCTGTCGACAAAACGATATTCGCGAAAAGGCACTTTAAAATCTTAGTCACGGTATTTGTGATAATAGTTCAAATCAAGATACGACGACATTTAAAGTAAAACGCCAAATAATTTAATTTTTGGCTATATCACCCAATGGTAGACTCTTCAAGGTTATATCGTATAACCTAAAAAAAAGTGATGACGTCGTATATCGCGATGTTTGGCGCAGTATTTGTAATTCTTACTTCTGATAGGTTGAAGTTGCTTCGCGATGAAATAACTTGCGCAATGTTGTGTTTTGTGCAAAATTATTTTGTATTTATCAGAAATGAATACATATCCACTAACCATGAATTAAAAAACGTTGTCTGACTTTGAGATTTAAATTATAAGGGATAACCATAATTATGGTTTGGGTTATATAACCCCTAAACTATCCCTGGTTATTCCTTTATTAAAACGTCACGTATCGCTTTGATATGTATATACTAATCCATATAGTGAGAGTGAAAAATAAATCTAAGTCACTATACTTTTGTTACTGGGAAGACTATAAAAGACGAAATTCTTGTATGCGGAAATGTTCGCGTTGTGATTCATAAAACTTATTACGGCGAGGAAATTCGTGTTGGTAATGGTTCTATTTATCTGTATATATCTGTATATCTGTGTATCTGTGTATCTGTGTATCTGTGTATCTGTATATCTGTGTATCTGTATATCTGTGTATCTGTATATCTGTATATCTGTGTATCTGTGTATCTGTATATCTGTGTATCTGTATATCTGTATATCTGTGTATCTGTGTATCTGTGTATCTGTATATATGTATATCTATATATCTGTATATATCTGTATATCTGTATATCTGTATATCTGTATATATCTGTATATCTATATATCTGTATATCTGTATATCTGTGTATCTGTATATCTGTATATCTGTATATCTGTGTATCTGTGTATCTATATATCTGTATATCTGTATATCTGTATATCTGTATATCTGTATATCTGTATATCTGTGTATCTGTGTATCTGTATATCTGTATATCTGTATACATCTGTATATCTGTATACATCTGTATATCTGTATTTATGTGTATGTATACATCGCGAGTGTAATTCTTTGCGCTAATTTATTCAACGCGAAAAACGTGATTATTTCCACATCGCGATACTAACAAAGATCAGTTGGGAACCCTTCGACGACGGTTTTGTTGTTCTGTTGCTATATCTTACTTCTGGTTATATCAGAAAATTCCCCTTGTCTTGTCCCATCTTCGGTGTACCACGTGATCAGATGACCTTCGGTGTACTACGTGTTCAGATGACCTTCGGTGTACCACGTGATCAGATGACCTTCGGTGTACTACGTGTTCAGATGACCTTCGGTGTACTACGTGTCCAGATGACCTTCGGTGTACTACGTGTTCAGATGACCTTCGGTGTACCACGTGTTCAGATGACCTTCGGTGTACTACGTGTTCAGATGACATTCGGTGTACTACGTGTTCAGATGACCTTCGGTGTACTACGTGTTCAGATGACCTTCGGTGTACCACGTGATCAGATGACCTTCGCTGTTGCGAGGACACACAATCTTAAACAAACACATTTGTTTTACTCTTATTTAGAATATCCGTCTTTTTAAGTGGCGGTCATCTTTGTTGCTGACAACCTTGCACGCAATGCGAATTCTGGATAATCTGATTAGCTAAAATAATGCAACGTCATAGGAAAAATGCTTTCTGATATCAATACAGAAGTATGACTGCGAAACGAAGATTTATCAAAACGATCAGATAAGCCAGAAAACAAACAAATGTATAATGAATAATAACATCAATTTTGATATCGTGTATTTCCATAAAATTAAAATTAAAATGAACAATGTAATCATCGTCTTTTTACCAAAAGCGTTAAAACCGATATTGAATAAAAACACACACCTCATTTCTGTTTTCAAAATGTCCATAATATTTGCTATTTCGCGATATCATGGCAGACACATGTACACATCTGTAATTTTCTATTTTGTCTCCTATATTTTACCAACGCTAATACGAGACCATAGCTGTAATTAGTCTCTAGATATTCCTAATAAAACGCGCCGTTTCTTAAAAGTCCCAGACGTAATTGTGAGCTAACGATTTCGGTCTTCCAAAAGCCGTTGATAAAACCTACAATCATCATCATCTTTGCTAGTACGATTTAATGTGTCATACGAGATTATATTTCACTATCAAATTACTCTGTTTGGGACTTTTTTCTTTGAAGAATGTCGAATAATTTTCTAATAAAACAAAAGTTATTGTAAGAATTAACAAAGAAAAGATATAAAAGTTCGATATGAATACCGATTACTGTGTAACGTCGTCATTAGTTTCTTTGCGGTTCCGGTAGGAGTTCGCAGCACCGTGCTGAACGTTTCCGTCACTTCTCGGCAAAGTCCGAGACAATGAAGAGGAAAGTAGTACCGCTATTGTTCACATCATTACGCTGTTATTTTTATATCCCCATCTGCTTCCTTATGACTCTTTACTCGTAAAATATTATGAAAATCATATTTCAATACTGAAGTGCACGGTAAAAGCACGCCTAGAAAACCGCACAGGCAACATGTGTGGTTTATGGGCGCTCTAGTGACGTAACGTGACAAGGATTTCCTTCACGTGAAATTGAAAAGAAATGAATGAAACGAATAAAGTCGGAGAACCGGCGACTCTGTGCATGCTTCAAGGCAATACATTTCCAAAAGTGACATTTCCTCAACCCGCTATGATGTAGAACTGTGGCGTTTATAATTAAGTATTGATCAGCGCAAGACCTAGTTAACTGAGCATTAGCTTGAGATCCGAGCCCGTCGACTTACCGTAGACAATCCCCACCTCCTCCAGACCCCCTCCTTTCTTCTTTAAATCCGCACCCTACTACAAACAAACGTCTTTTCTCCAAATTATCGGTTCACCAATATTGACAATATTTTTCCGACCGGTTTACCTAGTACCTATTCCCGAATACCCGTTTATATATATAACAGATTCTCCCCTATACCATTTCCCAATTGTCTACTTACAAATAACATTCGTTACCACTGCTGTGGGTCCACCGTTTTACCTCACCTCTATAACATAACCCCTAATCCACGCCCACCCTGTCACACGCACTCCTTCCATAACCACTGTTGGCTGGAATCATTCCCTCCACTATTTCTTCCCCTCTCGTCCTCTCTCTCCTCCCCCTTTCTCATCATTCTCCTATTCAAATCATCCCTCTTCTCCAAACTATCCCCCTCCTGACCCCAACCGTCCCCCTTGAGCACCCTCTCCCTGTAGAATGAAGAACACACTTTGATGATTACAGAGCGAGACACTTTCTCGTTAATGTCGCGCGTGGTGAATATTGATGGATGATTTTAATTATAATTGTAATTAGAACAGATTTGTTAATTAATCCACGATCTATAAACATGAAATAAAATGGATACTGATATATGATATACCAGTTTTATTATACCACGTTACCGTGTAATTGTTTCTGACTACGAAGAGATAACGAAGATGTGTCTAGAATGCTCATTAACGGCTATAAATAATGTCATTTGATTTTATCTTCAAATTGATGCATCAAATGGTATAGATACTGAGGTACAATAATGTGAAATAAAGATGACTCTCAAAATGTGACAATGCATACAGCAGAAATAGTCAAAATTACGATCTAAATTACAGAATTATACAATAAATGATTTAAGCATTCATCATATTTGATTTCAACACATTTTATTGGACAAAAATTGTACAATTGGATAAGACAACAGGCTTAGCCGATATAAGTCTTCTCCTAAATTCATCATATCTTTCACGATTTTAAGAAGTCGTCTTCATGCGTTTTTATTTTTGTCTTGCGAAGCATTGAAGCCTGTCTTTTCTGTGACGGATACCGAGGTAAAAAGGACACCAAGGCTTACGTGACTGAGGTAGGGATTTAGAAGATATCAGGTGCAGTACAAATTACAATAGTACACGTACCTTAAGGACGAATGTTCGTGCTCACTTTCTTTTAAACTTAATTACTGTATTCCAAAGATACACAAAAATATAAATAAATTGTATGATATATTTATGAGATGCGAAACCAACACCGGAAGCTGTATGTCTAGTGTTATACTTCCGTGTTTTGTTTTTGTTTTTTTTGTTTTTTTAATTCCAGATTTGATACATTATAACACTACAAGGCAAAATATTTTTCAAATGATGGCATAATTACGTTACTTTAACCACTATTCTATTATATAAATAGATCTGTTCCAGCAGGTTCTACCAAACGCGTGTTCGATCCCACACAACTTTGGTCCATTTGAAAATGTTGTCTTGAAAAGTCGATAAATATTTGAGCAAACATGTACCAGAAGAAAATTACCTCAAGTTTTAGAAAGGCAGGAAGATAATGCTATACCTACACCAGGAATCTTCCGGGTGTTTTTCATATCCCATAAATATGTCTAAAATTATATATGATTAATTTTTATCTTTAAAATAATGTATGTCTTTAAAAAGAAAGGGGGGGGGGGGGGAGAAACGAAAAACAACAAAAAGCAAAATCTGAACAAAATAAACTAAACTAAAACAAAACACAATACCGTATCATCTCATATTTGTTTGTCATGAGGTAGCGACCAGGATTCAAGTGCTTGTCCCCTTGTTCCTCCTCAACCTTTCTCCTGTCCTTCTGTAAATGTTTTCTTTGAGGTCAAATTCCGATTAGGGTATATATAAATATACAATTGGAAGATATGAAGGCATGATCAGGTGTTGAGTAAGCGGGCACCCTCAACGGGCTTCCATGTGTGCAAGATGCATGCATGTAGTGTATGAGTGTGTGTTTTGGGAGGCTGCGACATGTTCGTGTTTGTCTCCTTG